>RJWT010004930.1:0-32081 GCA_004365215.1 Cuniculus paca
CATACAAGTAAAGTCTATTTTCAACCTCATCTCAAATTTAGACTATGTGACCAATAGAATACATCAAAATAATATGGTATCCCTGCCAGGATCACTCTAACCTATTTTGACAATTTTTGTTTTGCAACTTGTGGAAGCTAAATTTCATTATATTATAGACAGCTAAGTCAGGTAGAAATATCATAGGCAGGCAGAAAGGGTTAGAACCCTTGAGAAAATCAATACAAATGATGAAAAATACATTATAAATGTTTCTGAAGGCAAATCTGTTGGACACCAGGCCACAACATAGAGACAGAATGACCAGGCCTACATGCTTCCCCAAAGGATAAGATAAGGGGTAATATATGGTCCAATAAAGTATAGATAGATATTAGTCACCTGGGTGGGTGACCAAGACCCTCAAACTCATCTCTTCCTAAAAAGCTCTTTGTTCTTTCCATGTACACTTGCTACATGACTTGCTTCCTCACTGGACCAACATTACATGAGTGGCTATACTTATAATCTTATTGGTTGATCATAGCTTTAACCCACATTGTACCCACCTTCTGATTTTTGCTCTATAAAACTTCCCCTGTGCAGTAGGCTCATTGGCAACTCATGTGGGAACCCCCCTGTCTCTCAGGAGCTGTATCTCTCCCTATCAAAAAATATTTCTTTCTCTTAACCTCCGTTATTCCTTAGAATTCATTCTTTGATTTGGGGGAACTCTGTATATTTGACATCTAATAAGTTGGGAGTTGTAACATTCCCTTTATATCATTTAAGGATCTGATATCATTCCTATATCAATCACACACTGTAAAAAATATGAGCAACTTTAGACACTATGTAAGAAATGCAAGCCATTTAGAGATGCCCTAGAGAATGAGATTCCTAGATAAAAAGGCAAATACCACAAACATAGGAGATATGTGAGTGTGACAACCATCTTACAAGCAGATCCTCCATTCCAATGGGCCCAATCTATGCTATGTAGTTCAGAGGGCACCACCCATCCCAATCCTTGTCACATTCTTGACTCACAAAACTAAATCAAGAGCAAGATAAAAATGGCTGTTTTAAGGCACTGTTGTAGGTTATCTTCTTATGCAGTAATAGATAATTGGAATGAAACACTTAATAGTGCTAGAAATTATTTAACTTGAGTATTGTTTGTATTGTCTGTCTTTTTCCTACTAGAATGTAAGATTTTTTAAAATTTTACTTTAAAGAGAATGAAACCAAACAAAATAAAACAGAATAAAGCAAATCAAAACAAAACAGTGAAAGTGGTACAGGATTTCAAAACAGGATAATAGGAAATTGACAATGGTTACCACAATGACTCTTGTTATCGTCAAAATTGCTGCCCATACCACCAGACATAATAAAATCAAATAAAACAGAACAGAATAAAACCAATCAAAACAGAACACTGAAGAAAACAAAACAATAAGGGGACTGGGGGTATGGCTCAGTGGCACAAGTGTCTGTCTGTCAAGTGCAAGTTCCTGAGTTCAAGTCCCAGGACAAAAAAAAAAAATGAAATAGAACAAAATAAAACAGTGAGAACAATATTGGATTTCAAAAACAAGACAGAAGGAAATCCCCATAGTTGCTATATTGCATACTTTTATCCTCTAAATAGATGATCAAACTTCCAGCTTTAGGCCTACAAAATCAATGAAACAATACAAGAACTAAGTTGTTTTTGTACCTCAGCTACTATCAACTCAGGCTATGTTCCTCCAAATCAGTCAGTTGCTCACAGAGGGATGAGGGGGCCTCTTCTTGTCTCTCAGCCCACATGCCAGCTGACTCACAGGAAGGGCAAATTGATTTCTTGTTTCTGTTCCTGGACCTGCATGGCCACTTCTGGCTCACAGGAAGGGTGAATTAAGAATGTAAGATTTGATCAATCCATAACCTTTTTTGTCTGGTCCACTACAGTATACAGATATTTGAAATAAAGTAGATGCTCAGCAACTATTTGTTAAGCTGTAATTTACTATACTTTCTCATTGGAAACTCCAAAGGCAACCAATAACATATTCTAGTTGATGCCAGTACATTATACTACTGTCCAGTTCATCTTTTATTTTTATCAGAGGCATTCATCTTTGTGAGGGAATATATGTCGTAAAAAACCCTGAAAACTTATGGACAAATGTAGCATCATAACATTGATCAAGTTCAATTTTCAAAAACAAAACCAAGAGAAACATTTTATTGGGGGCCACTACCATTTAATTCTCAGTGTGACTCCAGAGCTTCCATCAGGGTCATGAAATAAAGAAATCAATATTTCTTCTCTGGCCACCACAGTGGCTGATGTGGAGCCAGGCAGAGAGAAAGAAGTTAATGTACTACCTGGAAAGGGAGCATGTCTTTCAAGGACAAAAGAGTTATGTCAGAAATAGCTATGGACCTATGTCAGGAAGAGCTTGAATTCGTAGTGTTTTATGATCTCAAGGTCTTCAAAGTTCTTCACTGATTGAAGATTTGATTTCCCAGCACAGTATAATTTTCTCCATTGACAGACTGGTACTGAAGCCTAATCATCCTTCTTTTGTGGACAATTAAAGCCTTGAGCACTCCAGTGGTTTTATCTCTACTAGCACATAAGTGTTAAAGGCCAACTTAAAGGTTTATAAATTTATAATTGCAATCCTTCTTTGACAGAGTATCCATGCACCTAATATGTTTTCTCAAAACAGAAGTCTCTGCTCCTATAAATATCTTAATAGAGATAGACATAGTTTGTTCAATCTTTTTGATTTTCTACAAAATAACTTAGGACATTAAATAACAAGGATACCATTTCTTTTCCAAAGAAGCAAAATCTGCTTCCTCCCAAATATCAAGAGTTCATTTGCCACAGCTCAGGGTGGCAAGCAATTACAGACCCAGAGATACGCTGCTCCATGTTCTGCACAGATGTCGTGGGTAGATGAATGTGCATGTCTTGTATAGAGCCATTAGCCCTAGAAAAAAAGATTGATAATAGCAGTGAGAGTGTTAGCAAGCCTTTGTTTGCCCTTCCTTATTTTGTATGAGGTTTTCTTCGTGTTTCTACCTTCCTTTACAGAGTAATGTGAATGCCTTCGGCATTCAGCAATTTTGTCAAGGATTTTTCAGAACTTCTTTATATAGTTGCCATTCATCTGTTCTTATAAATCTCTATAAAATTGCATCATTCTAACATGAGACTTAGTCTTTAACACTGAAGTTGTGCAGGATGCCCACTAATGGAAAATTCACATTGTTACCATGCTAAAATTTCCTGCTCCAACATTTTACCCAAATCTGTAAGTTTATTTAGTTCAACATCTCAGTTTTAAAACATACCATTCTCAATTTAAGGTGTAAATGATACTTGTTAAATAAATAAGTCAAACTGCACCCTCTGCCAATATCAGCATGATATAGTTCCTCCCACTACATCCACCATCACTAACAAAAGCCGCATAATCAATCCTCCTTGTTACATGCCGGAGCAAGCAAAAAAGTTCTTTTTTTTTACAATTTTTATTTTTATTAGTACATGTTTGCAGTTCTAAAATGCAATGGTTACATTTTTACTTGGGAGTTGGTACATGCACGTAGCACATCCTAATTCTTTTTTCATCCTCTTCTCCTCTCATCCACCTCTCCTCTCTCTGTATTATAGTCCCCTTCTATTTGGCAGATGATCCATCTCTCTATTTCTGACTGTATATCTTTTATTTGACACTTTGTGTATATTTTCGGTTTCTCATACAAGAGAAATCATGTGATATTTCTTGTGTTTGATACAAACACAGAATGAAACCATAGCAGTATAAAATATCTGAACTACTTCTATTGCAGTACAACAGCTGTGTCATTAGCATGTGAATATAACATTTGTCTGGAGCTATTTTTAAAAGTACTTTTCCCTCCTTAGAGTAGTATAATGCCATGATGGTTATTGTATTATCAGCTCAGGCTGCTATGACAAAATACCAAAGACTAGGTGAATTAAAGGATAAAAATTGATTTTCAGCAGTTTTAGGAGCTGTAAAGTCCAATATTAAAGTGCCAACTGATTCAGAGCGAGGAATCTTTTCCTGGCTTGTGACAGCCAACTTGTCATTAGATCCTCAGATGACAGACAGGAAAAGGAGGGAATAAATGAAAGAGAAAGAGAACAAGCACGTTGGTGTCACCTCTTAAAGGTGCTATCCCCTCATGACAGCATGGACCACATAACTTCATCTAAACCTAGTTACTTCCCAATGACTCCATCCTTAAATATCATCTCATTGGAGGTTAGGATTTTGACAAGTAAATAGAGGGGTAGGGGTGCAATTCAATCATGGCAGTTATTGTAACTATGATGAAAATACAGGAATAAAGCAAATCAAAAAGACCATTAAAGGAACTGGCCAATGGTGGTCCCATTATTTGTAATAGCTCTTGAGTCCACCATCTGTCTACAGACTTGTTACATTTGAGAGCAGAATCTGGCATCTACATACATGTAAAATGAGGTACCAGTGTTTTTTTGTTTGTTTTGTTTTTGGTACAGGAGATCAAACCCATGACCTCGTGCTTACAAAGTAAGCATTTGAACCCCTAAGCTAAATCCCTGGCCTGAGGTGCCAGTTTTTAACTTGTATCTGAACATTACAAAGGTTCTTCCAGCAGGAGTAAAGTTTAAATTGCCTCTCCTCCTGCCACACAGGGGCTAATTATAAGAGAGGCAGCTTTCTAGATAAACAGTATGCTCAGAGAGAAGACACAGCAAGCTGCAGAAAGGAAATAGGAGTAACTCCAAAGCAGCTTAGCCAGCAGCAGAGATTTCACAGGAGGTTTTAAAGGGAAGCAGAAGCTCCTGATTCAAGAACTACCTAGTGGAACCACAAGAACTCGAGTTGGAGGCCAGCTGGGACTACCTAGTGAAACCATGTCTCCAAAGGAAAAAACAAATAGGAACTGTAGCTTCATGAAAAAGAGCATTATTGTCTTATGGGAGTCCAGAATGTGCCATCCCAAAATGAAATATTCTTGAGCTGAAGGCAATTTATTGATGGAAAACTCCCTGTCCTCCATTTGCCTAAAACCAAGACCCAAGTTTACAAAAACAAAGGTATCCATCCCCCTTTACAAAGGAGAACAAAAGTTAGCCACTGCTGTAGTCAGGGTTTGCAAGGAAAAAGATACACTATGGGACACATAATTTATGGTATTATCTTATTATATTCACCCATAGTCAAATGCAAAAGAGTGCAGGAAATCTGTTCACACACTAGAGACCCAAAGAATCCAGCTAAGGGCCTGAATCCCACAGTAATGTCCCACAGGAGCCCAACTGAAAACCTAGAGTCCACGGCAAAGTCCTCCATGAGTCCAGCTGGAGGCCCAGAGCCCACGACAATGTCTCATGCAACTCTGTATCAAAGATTTGCACTGCGAAGGCCCAAAGGTCAGTGGTTGAAGATAGAAAGTCTGTGCCAGTGGGATGAGGGATTTGTGCCAGCAGGCTGAGGGATCTGTACAGAAGTGATGCTCAAGATAAGGAGCAGCACATCAAAAAGAACCATAGCCATCCTCAGCGAAAGTGAGGACCCCAGCTCCTCCAGTAATGAGAACAGCTAATATCAGGAAAACCAGCATGACATGCTTCTCCAGGAAAATCAACAGCACACCATCTTTTCCTCCAGTTCTCTTTGTATGCTGTTGGCAACAATTCTCAGGTGGGCCTTCCACACCCAGTACCACACTGATTCTGATTAGCTGAGTGTTACAAGTTAATCATTAGTTCATCCACCACAGCCACCAGAAATAACTGTGAACCCACATTAACCTAGAGATGGTATTAGAGGAAATCTGTGTTTACCAGGTTTATTATCTAACCATTATCTGTTGTTTGCCTTTCCATAATTTTCTGATCCTAGATACTCAGTCTTTTTCCTCTATCTTGTCATTTCTCAAAAATGTTACTGTTTTGTTGAAGATAACTGTATAAGCTGTAATATGAAACCATTCCTTTAAGAACTATTCAAATGTATATGAAATATACATGTTAATAAACTTCTGTAAGTTTTTCTCTTGTAAGTCTCACCTTTATTACAGGAGTTGATTCCAACTAAGAATTTTTGAGAGTTGAGGAAAATACAATTTTTATCCTACATTCTCATAGTAAGGTCTCCAGAATATAAAATTTAAGAAAAGTTGACTGGCTCAAACCAAAATTATTCCCTTAAGTACACTTAACTACACCATTTTGCAAATTTCTACTAATGGACCTGTGGAAATTGATAGCACACTTCTATAATATTTTCATTCAAAGTTGAGGCAGGAAAACATATAATTCTAATTCTAAAACAAGTTTTCTTTAAATTTAACCAATTCTCTTCATTATCTTCATAAATGCATAAGGTCTTCAAAGCCTCTAGATGTCAAATGCCCAAGGTAAGAAGACTAGATAAAAATACATCTCATAGGTTACCATCCTCACAAGGAATATTTACATCTACCAAGAATTTGCTACATCTCATTTAAAATACTGACATTGGTTTAGAGTCATTGATGTCAGTTTAACTCATATAAACTTATAAAGAACAAAGATCATAGATTGAAAATTATTGTCTACATCCTTCTCAATGCACAAGTCCATTTGAAGTACTATCCATCTAACCATTAGATGCACAAAGAGATAGATACTACCTAGTGTTTGGTAACTTCAGGTGCATCCTGTTTATAGTTCCAAGTTGGGATCATCCAGATACCACCCACATCAAAAAATACACTACGGTGATATTTTACATGCAAAGGAAACTCAACACATTCTAGTGTGAATTTCTTCATTAACTAACTGTATTGCATTGGACCAGAACTCTATGTGTCTTGAATTTGTTACTTTCTATTACACTTACTCTGATTTTTAGTCTGACTAATGAAAAGCCATGTGTGGAAAGCTAACCCTTATACATGGAAATCTTGATACAAAACAGAACCAAATCCTAAAATAGTGAGCAGCAATTTTGGGGGCTGACCTATAATGTATATTGGCTCCACTACAACATAAAATGTTTTCTGTATTAACGGAGTGCAGATATGGATGGAGACACAAGCATACCCAAAGATTTATCATCAGGTACAGCAAGGAAGAAAAGAAGCAAAGTGACCATAACTCTCGGGTTTCAAAGAACCTCTAATAATTCACTAAAGAAAGCATGTTAACTGTTTAGATTTGGTCAGGTAGTTGGAAATAGTTGGAAAAAATATTCTCCGGTCTTACATACTAGAAGGTTTTATAAAATTTCATAACCAAGTCACATGGAAATTAAAATCTTCCTCCCCCAAAATGTGAATGGAAAATTCAAGAAAATATAACACCCATTAATTTTGTTAATCATTTCTTTGATTCTTTAAATCATGTTCTAGTCTAAAATGAGTTTGATAGTCTAGAAGGTGATCAAACCTGTGTCCATTGGTTTATGGAGACAGGCATCAGTATCATACATAGAAAATCTCCCTATGTTGTAAGAAACTTGCAATTGATCTGGCCTGCTTGGTGGAAACTACTACTCAGTTTATAGGACCTGGGTGAATAGTACTGTATGTGGAACACTGGCCTTCAGAAGTATAAACACAGGTTCATCCCATAAGTACCAACTCCATAAAATGCAGTAAATCCTTTACATTAATAATATGGGAAGTCTATAAAACTATAATGGATACATTGTGCATCACACATATTTTCTCTCTTCAAGAGCTTGTAAATTGTTCATAGTTAGTTGAAACAATGCAAGCAAGTCCTTCAGCCTATACACAAGCCAGGCTTCTCTTGATGTAGGTTGAACTTCTCTGTCCACCAGTTCCATCCCATATATCAATTAAAGGAAAGCTGCTTATTAAGGTTTTTCCTCCTTATCTATCTAGTGTGGAGACCAATCTCTTCAGGTAGCTGAAGCAGGTTCTGTCATCTCTGAAAGCTTAACATCTGCTAAATGGTCACCTCTCCCTGACTTCTGGCTTGAATTTTCCTGCTGTCAGTCATCAGCTTTTTTCCAAGAGCATGCTACAGACCATGTTTCTCCATATCGTTTCATCCTTAATCCCCTCTAGGATCAATTATGTTTCTAACAATAAGAAATATTTTCATCTCCTCAAAATGATTTAGGGACCAGACAGACTTGATATCAGAGGGACCTATATTCCTGATAGGGCACATTCCTTCTTACTTTCCTGTGTCCTCCAGAAAGCCAAGGTTCATGACCTCTAACAGACATGAATTATCTCCTGAGCACCAGCTATACACTGTACTCTCCACAGTAAATCTCTGTTGCCCAAAAGCCTATTATGATTCACTCTTGGTGATTTTCTTCTTTAAGCTAAATAGTCCAAGTAGTTTGTATTCACTTTCCCCCTCCTATTCTACTTTCTCTGCTTTCTTTTAAATCTGTCATTGTACAGTGGACATACTGCAAACAGATATACTTAATTACAAAATAAAAAATGGGTTCACTTTCAAGTATGTCATTTCTGCATAGCAAGAGAATCATTCTTACCTCATGAGCCATGGTAAAAATTTGCCAACATCAGTTAACTTTACAGTCCATTGGAAATTTTTCTTTCATTCTAGGTATAGCCCTTACTGTTCTTATAAAGCAAAATGTTTTCTGTATTGAATCAGCACAGACATAGATGTGTACTTGGGTTTTTTGCCCTGCTGCATGTTGGAAGTGTCACACTCATTCCCATGGTTTTCTTGTCAATATGAAAAGGGAGTGGGTAGCCACTTATCAAGAACATGGAGTATTATCTAAGACATAGGGTAGCAGAGATAAACCTTTTAGATATCATTATTTGTGACTTTTTGACTCAAATAATCTGAAAGGTGAATTTGTTAGGAAGGCTAAGTGGATGATCTTGTAATCATTTGTGAGTGCAGAGCATTTTGAAGGAATTTTACACACATGACCCAATTGGTTCTCACTGCCTCACCTTCATGTAGGCTGAGCACACCAACATATTATTATCCACTTTTTACAAATTCCAGAACTGAGGTCTAAAGGAATTAATGATTTGCCTATTGTGACACTGTGAGTAGATATGAAAGTCACAATAGAAATTCAAGCTTTCTGATTCTCTATCAAGGTATCATTTTTCTGTAACATGTTTTTCTAAGTCACTCTGGGATCTCAAAGGAGGGCAGTGGCCATAGCTTCTTGCCCCAACCTTTGCTTGTATCAAGGTGAGTTTATCTGTACCTACTTTATCAGTTGGGTTTCTGTTCAGCTTTCAGTCTAAAAGATTTTTACTTAAAAACATATACATCATTTGACTATCCAGTACCACATCAAAAATATCATCAGGGTCATAGGGGCCATGAAAGATTGATGAGTTTAAAGATGGAGAAGTAAACTAAAACATGAAGAAATTTGGGAGTATCAAGTGTACACTAGGTTCCAGGAGGCATTTCTGTCTACCAATAGCCCTGTTCCTGGATAGGTAACCACTCCTCAGAGAATTACAAAGGTGCAAGAGACACCATTCCTTTGTTTCACAAATGTAAAATCTGTTGAGAAAATGGGACTGCTATACAGAAAAATACAAGGAAACATATGGCAAAATTATAGTAACGTATACATACCACAGTGATGGCATAGCTCTGGTGGTTGTTAGACTTCCAAAGCCAACACAAAACCTTATCCTCCTTGGCAACTCTGCCATTATTCTCTATTGCTGACCCCTTGTTGTTAGTAGCCCAAATATCCCTAAAATTCTTACCTTTCTCTGGAAAAAAGAAAAAAGGAAGGAAATACTTTCACAAGGCTCCCAGGAAGTGTGTGTCCCCTTTCCTAAGAAGTGTAACATTTTTAATAGAGCACTCTACCAAGGACAAGTCCAAGGTTACAGAAAAAGAAATGAGTTGCAAATGGTCCAACATAACATTTGGTGAAGGCACTACTTTGGAATGGGTTTTCCTGTACTGCTTGCATCTGCTCCCATAGGCACATGGACACCCCTTAGCTTACAACCACCACACTTGGGAGTCCAGGCAAATATATGGTGAAGTAAATGGAGCTTAGATTTAGAGCCACTTATCTACCCAGATCTCATGTACCACCTTGGGACAGGAGTGTGCTTTGGTAAAATTTTCAAAAGTGAGTGCTCTTAAATTCACAGATTTCAGGGTAGTAGGTCTTTCCGTTTTGACTTCTCCATCATACTTCCTTTATGTCAGGTGCCATTAGAATGGAATCCAGCTAAGAAAAAGTTGAGTTGAGACACATTTAATTTAGTTAGGGAGATACAGGTTTGTGACTCAGTTTTCTTCTTTATACAGTTTAGCTATTCTTAGCTATCTCATTGTAGAAATGGCTTCCAGAAATACTTGTATCGCTGACTACACCACACTGTGAGAGACAGTGCAGAGGTCATATTGTGATATTTCATCCAGCACCCAGCTCTGTAAGTACATGGAAAATAGAAAAGGGACAAGTTTTATAATTGTATGCAACAAAACACTAGTTTATGGGGAATTCCTTCAACTATAAGATGGGTAAAATTCTAAGGATTCATTTATCCTTGTGAATATCCTTATGAGTGCTAAGAATTCATTTATCACCCCGGTAAAAACAGAAGTTCTTGCCTTTTGGGGAGGATTCTGTAACGCACTGTATACAATAATATACACGCTGTATTTTTTTCTAGGGATGATAGGGAATTGAATTTATCAGGAGTCCCATGTTTGAAGGGTACCTGTCTGATAACTATAATATACAATGTGTGTGGTATACTTATGCACTAAATCAAAAACAGCAAGCAGATTTCCATCAACCATGTTCAGTGAAACTGAATTATCTTAATTTTTTCTCCTCCGAAAATGATATTATAAGGTCATTTAATATAAAAAAAGTAATCAAGCACCAAACAGCTGAAAGATACCATAAAGATGTTTCAGGCTCTCATAATTTAAAATATATTTTCTAGAAATAATTATAATCGCAGTGCTTGTCACGTTTTTAATTTATATTTGCTTAATTTCTCTTCTCATTCCAAACAAATGTCATCTTTGATTCTTACTGTGTATTTTTAACCTTCTGTTATTTTTCTTTAAAAAGGTTTAAAAATTAAGTAAGCTTCTGGCTTACGGAACCTGGATTTTCTTTTGCTGGGGGTGACATTTGAAATGAATTATGCTGGGAAGATTTTGTCCTCCTGGCTATTCAACGTATACTTATTAAACTCAGTAAAGACCAAATATTATTTTCTTCCATATCCAAACTTTCTATCTGCTTGTGAACTCTCCCTCAACACATCCCCTAAAGCAAACCTGAAAGTTCTTCACAATTTATAGTATTGTCTTCATCTTCCAGAAAGAGATGAATCGCGGTTATAATTTTTATTTTTTCCACTGACCTTTGTTCAGCCCCACAAATGATTTTACAAGAATAATCATTCTTGAAAAAAAATTTAGAATCATTGCCAAATAAAAATGATTCATCCTTTACCAGAAAAAAAAAGTGCATTATTAACAATAAAATCTCTGCAGGCATAAAGTTTTGAATGCATACCTCAAAAATCTATTTCACAAAACTATTCATGCCTTTCCTTTAAGGAGGTAGTACTCATATATTTTAAGTTTTCATGTGCATATAATTTACTAAACGTACATCAAATATAATATATCTACCACATAGTGTCTAAGTATGAAAGTCAGGATTTTAATATAATTGCCCATTTATATTAAAAGCCTCTTATAAAAATCTTTTCCTCTCCTGAAATATCTTTTTTCCCCAATGAGAATAATAGTCATAATTATAGAGTAGTAACACATGACAGATAATGTTCCAATTTTAGAAAATTAGCTCTTTCTTAGCCTTGCAATGAAACCTTTTTTATCTGCCCCAGTATTGGTGTCATATTGAATGAGGGTATTATTTGGCTTTTCAGGGCAAAGAGACACGTAATAAAGCACTCACTAAGACAAAATTGTTATATTAACGAACACAGATGACTCTTAAAGAACAACAGGAAAATCAGAAAGAATTTTTTTCAAACGAAAGCAGTTTTTTCGGAATTACATTTTAAGCCATGTCGATTAAGTTAAAATCAATTTTTATATTCATGACACATTAATTTTTTCTTTTGGTAAACCTAAATATTCAGTGGGCCGTTTCCAAATGTTTCTGGGTGTTGTGTACATCTGGTACTATATTCTGTTTGTTCATCCCATAGTTCAAAATTTAGTCTTCAATTTCTCAAGCTAAGACATCTGGGAAGTTCAGTCAATAATGATGCAGAGGAAAGAGCACAGGTCAGCGTGTCCACGTCCAGGTCTACCACTGCCCAGTTCTCAGAAAACCTCAATTTGTCTGGCTATAAAATGGGAAGGTAAGTTAAGCCAAGTGTTTGTTTGTTTGTTTTTGAAGACTTAACTTCTAAGTAAGTATCCATCAGCATGGATAAACACAGTCTTTTTCATTCTCACATTAATCCCAGGAGGTAATTATCATTTTCTCCCTTATACAGATGAAGAAATTGAAATTCCAAGGAAAACAGAAGAAAACTTCCTTTCATTAAGCCTGCCAGAAGTTTCACTTATCATTGCACTTACATTTACAATTAACTCTGTTGGGTCTTTATTCTACAGCACAGGAAACCCAATCTCGGGAAACAAGTTATACCACTAAGTGGCAAATTGTCTTGGAGTCAAGGCTGCCTTGACTGCAAGCTTTCTACTCCTTCCATTACATAACTTCTTGAATCAATTTTTCTCTGAGCTCTCTTCTAGTCAGATAAATGGACCAATGACAGCAAGTGAATTGTCTAACCTTCACAGATACTTCAGTGCTCCCCAAGAAGAGCTCTGATTCCATTTGTGAGATGTCCCCCTGAGCATTCTCATTGGCCCGAGGTAGGCAGGAAGAAAGAAAAGTACTAATAGGCCTCAACTTCATTTGAGCTCTGATGGCCCAGAGAAATTGTGGATATTATTTTGGAACAAGAACTGCAGTATGAAATCTGTTCATAAAAATCATTAATGATTAATCTTTAAAAATATCTCTACTGCCAAAAAAAAAAATTACTATTGCAAGTCTGAAAAAAGTCCTTTCGAGCACATACACCTATACAAAATGGAAGGCAATTCACTAATATTAGAACTTGTACCCGTTTTTCAATCAAAAAAATTTCTAACAACTTTCCCAAAGAAAAAGCTTACTTAAGATATCGACGCACACATTATCTTCTATCCAAGGTCAGGAAGGTTCAGTGGGTCATGGGTCATGTTTTGGACAAGAAATTGGAGCAGCCCAAACAACTCAGGCCTGGTACAAGGCTGATTTTCTAGAAAGAAGAGCTGAATTAAATTTCACTCTCAGTTGTTCACTACAGTATAGATAACTGAATGAAAATTTTAAATTACCCTGAATGAAAGAGTCATTATAAAGGAACTGAGGTAACTTTTTGGCTCCAAGAATATAAACATAAACAACTGTGAAAAAGAATATTTGAGATAGGAGCAATCTAGAGACATATTTCAGACAAATGCACAAGCAAAAATTCTACTTATAATCAAAACACAAGGATTTATCAAAACCAGTACTCTTGGATACTGAGATTCAATAATTAAATATCCTCTTCTCTTTGAGAGCAGAGAATAACACTTGTTTCATTGTGGCATAAAATGTAATGTAACAAGGCTTAAGTGCAAGGTAAACATCAGCTCTCCCAGACAAATATACATTATAGGAGCACATATAAAATTTTGTCACATATAACCATTCTGTAGACTGTGGGCAAATTTTTGAAATATTAATTTGCTCTTAACCATGTGAATGAGTCAGCAAATTGAGAGCCCTGTTGAAGATGGAGAAATAAAATTTTACATTTCTTTTGCCTGTTTGATTATCATATCTTACCAGCAACACCTGCAACAGCATCTGAGCTTTGACAATAAAACAATACCCAGCTTCATTCTTTATATTTTTCCTATTACTTTAGCCATCTCTTGAGCAATAAAATAAGAAATAAATCAGTTTAAAAAATAAGCTGGAGGTTCTAAAAAAGAAGAAAAAAGAAAAGAAAAAATCCAATAGTGAAGAAGAGTCGCAAAGGACAAAGCAAGCAGCCAAAAGTGGGATCCAAGAGGACACGAGGGCCCTGGGAGTCTTTCATCTCTAGATAACCAATTCATCTGTCGCTGATGTGTCTGTTATGTTGTTACCAGAAATTGCTGCCATTTGACAAATTACCTGCAGGATGCTAAAATTCCCTTGTCTGGTCTACTTCTTGGGTAAATCAGAACCAATCCTCCTTTCTTATGCAGTAGTCTTTGCCCAGGGTCCCTTCAGCAGATATGATATCTGGATTCAAGGGAAAAATGCTACAAATACAATGCAGTCTTCTTCATCATGTGAAAAGAGGGCTCTTCTATCCATCGAGCTATTGTGATCTATTACAGCTTCTTACTCTCCTAAGAATTTTATTAAAAATATCTGCTTCTTTAACAAAAGCAGACCATATGGATTGCTTTTAGCCACTCTGCTGATTCAAATGTCTACTCCTAAAATGGAGTGCAGTTTATATGGCCCTTGAGGCTGTTGTGGAAAGTAATACCACATCACAGAATCTAAAGAAGGATGGCACCAATTTACTAAAATCTCCCACACTAGTTGCTTTACACAACAAACTTTACCCTATAGAAAGCCACAATCTATGACCCACTTAGATGAATGAACTGTGACACTCAAGGAAAGTGGAGGGGAGGATTTTGTTAATTGGAGAAGGGAAACTTTGTAATATTTAACCTAAATGTTTCAGCTGACATTTTCAAACGTCTGCTCGAAAGACTAGTCTGAACAGGTCATGATATTTCCTCAGTAAAATGTGAAGTCTTTATCAGCTTTCTTTTTTCTCTCGCTCTCTCTCTCTCATAGGTTATAAGATATGAGACTGTCAATTATGGAATCTGATTCCCAATATTCACCCACCAGTGGACAATGAATGCCACTAGAGAACTGAAATAATGAAACGTTTCAGAACTCGAGAGGCCCAGAGTTCATAGCACTGAGGATTCTAAAAGTGAACCTCCCTTGTGGGGTACTCCATTACTCAGCATGTCACTGACACTGGAGGCTCACCCACGTCTTCTCAGTGGGTGAGATTATTATCATTTTTATAAATTCAAGAACAATGATTCAATCTTGTCTTAAGCCAACTGACTTTTCCCTGTTGTAAAACTGCAAACTGACTCCTTAACACAGTCAAGGTCCATGCTGGGACAGACATGAGGCCAAATTCATCACTTCTATGAAGAAACCAACAGACCCAATTCCCCCTAAGGTGCAGCTGTTTGTATTTGCTTGTGTGAAAAAGGAATCTGGCTTTTTCTTGTGTCCTCAATGAACAAATTCCTTATTCAGGACACATAGAGAAAAAGTAATGTCATCCAACAGGGCCAACAGAGCTAGGTATTATATTTGCGAGGAGACTAGCCTGTTACAAAAGTCCCCTAACTCTTTCATATTGTGGATTTCAGTCAGGGCTTTGCAGTGACAATAACGTGTTGTCTTTGCAGCTACTGTTTCCCATGCCCACGCATCAGAATAGTGAGCAATAGCTGGGAAACCTGCTGTGGCACTGATAGCATTGCCTCTCTGTCCCTTCTACTCTCAGAGCCCTTCTTGTTTCCAGGTTTCTCATAGAAAAAGAACACTGAGATTGGTGTCTAGCAACAGTAAAACCCGGAACCCTCAGACACCTGATTACAGATAGGGTCAGAACATTCTGTTTTCCTGTTTCATCACTTGACAATTTGGTGTCACCCATTTCCTCATGAGCCCTATGATCACAGTGATCACATAATGATCACATTCAACATAGGACATTTTGTACCTATGCATTCCCAAATTTCTTCCACAGCTTCCCAATATCCCATCCTGAAACCCTGCCCAACTTGCCTTCTTGTCCAACACCCAAGGATTTAATCATATTGCTATAAATAAGAGAAAGAACTTGATTAATTAAACAGAATTTTTGCTTCACAAATTGTCCTCTTGATTCTAGTACTTATTCTGTTCTGCTTTAAGAAGTTCATGTCAGCCACCTTACAAATTAGGAAAGCTATTATCTCAGTTTTCAAACTTTGTAAATAATTGAAGGCTGTCTTAAAGGAAATGATACAGATGCAACATCGTAAGGAAGGATAGTATTTGCCATTGCCTATGATTTGATTACAGTTTTCCCCCTCTGAAATTAATTTTGAAATTTATTCTCCATTATGAGATATTAAAGAAATGGGACCAGGTGCAATGTTTCAAAGTTGACCTGCATCCTGCCCTCAGGAATAGCCCTCATGCAATTAATGGATTAATTTGCTATCTCAATAATGGGCCTGATGGAAAAGCCATTCTGGTTATGTCTCTTTCACATGTTTTCTGTCTTTTGCCATTTGATGCTGTGCATGGCCTCAGGATTCTGCAAACCCATACATCAACACCAGAGATGACCCCTTGACCTTGGATCAGAACCAAAATAAGCCTCTTTTATTTACAACCTACCAAGTCTGTGCTATTAGGCTATTAGAAACAGAAAATGGGCTAAGACACCCTGTTAATATTTTGCTGTGGACAACAACTATCATGTGAACTTTGCACATTTGAATCATGCAAATATTTGACTCCTTACCAATGGTGGAATATGTTTTTTGTTTTCACTATGAACACTAATCTTACCAATAAAGAGAAGAACCAATCTCGGAGAATATTATTCTGCCCTAATTTTAGTATTCCTTCTTTTAGTCTCTTTTTAATCTTTACTCTTTTTAGTACAATTATTGATAAAAATGAATGCCTTCTTAAATTGGGGGTTGTTTCCAAAAGAAGGGTAGATGGATTTGTCATAAAATTTCCAGAAAGCAGATTTTAACTTAACCTATGCCCTTAGTGTCCTGTTGCACCTGATATATTTCCAGCCTTAGAAATTCCTCTGTCAGATTAAGTGACATTTTAACCCTGAGTGAGACTTCACCCCCACTCTCACCCAATGCTAATGTACTGCCAGAAATGAAAGCAAGTGCTTTCATAGCTGACGCCAACAGTGAGTCTAACAGGAAATGCCTAAGAATGCTTAGTCTGTCAGGCACTACAGCTGGGGCTCATTAGGGAGGCTCTGGTTCCATATTTGCCATGGCAACCTCTAGAGATACATATCTAGTACGCTAGTGACATGCTGACATCACAGTTTGCTCCATGAAAGAGGGGCAAGTAGTGGCAAGAAGCCCTTATTATCATGATGATAATAATACTGCCATTAAAATTATGCTGTGCATGGGTTTGGAGAAGAATTGCTTTTACATAGCTTAAATCACTGTCCAAGATAAGAGTAGAGAATATGTTACTCTTGCGCATTCTTTTTAGAAGAAATGTGATTTGGTATAGCAGATAAAAGTCTTCTGGCATTTGAGAGAGAGACAATTGGCTCCCAACCAATACTTTACTTTTGAAAGGAACTGTAGGATAAACACTATTTATAATTTTATCATGAAGTTTATGCCTTTTTAATCATAGTTCCTTCTTTTCATAAGCATTGACAAACCAATGGGTAATTACTCTAGAAGAACACTACAATTGTGAAGCTACAATACTAGACAATCAGTTTCTTTAGACTGTCTATTGGAAACTATTGGATTCTTCTTCAGTACTCCTTCAGAATGGACATGTAGAGATGAATGACTATGATGATCCTTTAGTCTATTTATTTAGTCTATTTATTACTCCTTTGTTGGAGTAGAAGAAAAGATATGGATGGCAACAAACCCACCAGAGAAATAGCACAATAGCATGGAAGATGTGCTTACCATCATGAAGATCTGGTATGAAAATTTACTGTTTAAACTATGAATTTTCCAAGGGAATCCTGATTATAGAAGGAGAAATGCATTGCATAGCTGAATTGAGAAAGTTTCTATGATTAGGATGCTTTCTGCAGGCTCATCAAAATCTGGACCACATCCCTTTCTTTTTTATCATGTTGATTCAGAAATTGTAGGACACTAGAAGACATACACTTTCTAAAAATATTTTCCTCTAATTATATTTCCTTTGTTGTTGCTTTTATTTTAATTAATTAGTTTTATTGGTATATTTTAGATAGACATAATGATCACATTCAGCATAGGATATTTTGTACCTGTGCATGATATATCTTGATTTTTCTTTTTTCCCATTCCCCTTTCCTCCCTTCAAGCCCTCTTCTCCTCCTTATTTACAAAAACTTTGTTTTAATTTTTTCCTTCTTTTTTTTCTTTCCCCATACTTCCTTTCCTTCTCCCCTTTTCTGAGTTCCCCTTCCCATTTGAACATTTTCTTCCTACTTCACAATATCCATTATACATTTTGGTCCTTATTTATACTTTCAGTTTCTCATACCAGAAAAACAGTGCAATATTTACACATGCGTGTCCAATTTATTTCACTTAGGAGCATGGTCTCAAGTTGCATTGATCTACCTAGAAATGTCTCTAGTTTACCCCTCTTTATGACTGAGTAGAACTCCATTGCATGAAAGAAAAATCACGTCTTCTTTATCCATTAATTTGTTCCTGGGCATTTGGGCTGTTTCCAAGATTTAGTTACCACTACTGTACCACTATAAACATGGGTATGCGTATATTGTGGTGGTATGGTGCATAGTAGCTCATAGAACATGTTTAAGTAAATACAAAGGAAATGAAATTATTCCATGCTTATTATCAAACCATAATGCAATGAAATCGGAAATCAATAGCAAAATAAACCACAAAAACTACATAAACACATGGATATTACATAACACACTCTTGCACAACCAATGAATTATAGATCAAATTAAGAAATTATACTCTCTACAACTAAATGATAATACCAATATGACATTATAGGATGCAATGAAAGCAATATTATAAAAGAAATTTATAGTGGTGAATTCCCAAATCAGGAAAACAGAGCAAGCTCAAATAAACCACCTAATGTTAAACCTCAAGCTTCTAAAAAAGAATAAGTCAAGCCCAAAGCTCATAAGAGGGAGAAAATTATAAAGATCAAAGCAGAAATTAATGCAATGAAGACTAAGAAAACAATACAAAGAATCGATGAATCAAAGAGTTGGTTCTTAGAAAGATGAAATAAAATTGACAAACGCTTACCCAACCTTATCAAAAACAAAGGAAAGAAAATACTCAAATCCATGCACTTAAGAATGAAAATGTGAAATCACAACAGACCCTGCAGAAATCTAGAATATCTTCAATACCTACTTCAAGAATCTGTACTCAAATAAGATGGAAAACACAGAAGAAATGGACAGATTCCTACATACATATGAATTACCAATGCTGAATAAAAAAGCTAAAAATTCTAAATAACTCAATACCAGTAAATGAAATTGAAGATGTAATTTAAAAAAACCCTGCAAACCAAGCCCAGACCCTAATGGATTCACTGCTGAATTTTACAAGAAATTTAGAGAAGACCAGATGCCACTACTACTCAAAATGGAAGCAGTACTCCCAAATTCATTCCTGAAAGTGAGCATTATCCCTGATACCAAAATCAGAGAAGGAGTCAACCAAAGAAAAAAGAGAGAGAACTACAGGTCAATCTCTCTAATGAACATAGATGCAAAAGTCCTCAATAAGGTACTGGCAAACAAAATGCAGCAAATCATCAAGAAGATTATACACCATGACGAAGTAGCATTCATCCCAGGGATGCAGAAATAGTCCAACATATGCAAATCAATAAATGTAATGCACTATATCAACAGAGTCAAAGACAAAAAGCACGTGATCATTTCAACAGACACAGAAAAAACATTTGACAAAGTGCAACACCCATTCATGGTACGACTCTACAGAAAAATTGAAACAAATGTTTCAATTATTTCAATCTGGTACAATCCATCTATGACAAACCAACAGCCAACATCATACTAAATGAAGAGAAACTGAAACCTTTCACTCTAAAATAAGGAACAAGTCAAGGATGTTTACTTTCATCACTCCTATTCTATAGAAGTCTGTAAACATTAACCAGAACAATTAAGAGAAAGAAATAAAAGGAGTAATGATAGGATAGAAAGAGTTCAAATTATCGTTATTTGTGGATGACACAATACTCTTTGTAGAAGACCCAAAAACTCCATCAAAAGGCTTATAGATTTAACAACCAAGTTCAGTAATGTAGCTGGATACAAAGTAAACACTCAAAAATCAGTAGTATCCTATGCACAAATAACAAATTCCCTGAGAGAGAAATTAGGGAAACCACAACTTTCACAATAGTATCAAAAAAAAAAATGAAATTTTTGGGAATCAATCCAATGAAGGAAGATTCCAGAGGCAGCAGAAGGCTGGGGTGGTGAGGCCTGAGGCAGACAGGGTCTCATTATGTAGTTCAGACTAACCTTGAACTCACAATGTAGCCTAGGCTGGCTGCCAACTCCTGGCAATCCTCCTGGCATGCACTACCACACCTGGCTTTGAAGCAGGTTCTAAGTCACTAAATTGTCCAGGCTAGGCTTGAACTTGCAGCAATAATCTCAGTCTGCTACAATGCTGAGTTTACAGAAATGTGCCACCACTCCCAGCTGGAAAGAAACCTTTAAATGAAGTGGGTGGTCAGGGAACAGCTGTGTAAGGCTGCTGTTAACCCAAAAACCCGTCTATTGAGAAGAAGCCATGCCCCCAGTGAGCCTGCTGCAGTGAGTGTGGAGAAGAAGCCAGACCCCCAAGGCCCTGCTGCGGGGCAGGGCAGCACCCAGTGAGCCAACTACCCCCTGGTGAGCCAGCCATTGAGGTCTCGGAGGAGGGAAAGCCACACCAGATGGTGAGCTGGCCTTGGTGGGCCAGAGGAGAGAACAGGCCCCAAGGCCCCACCACCCTGGGAAACTCAGATGAGAGGAACCCAGCTGCCTAGCCCAGTCTCCTGCACTGCAAGATGAGCAGCCAGATGCAAAGCACCCAGGAATCAGCAACTGACTGATTCACAGGAACACAGGAAAATGTCAAGATGAAGGAGCAAGGTGCAATCTCAGACCTCCAGCCCACCCAGGACAAGTTCAGGAGACATAGACACAAAGGAAGTTACAAGTCACACACCTGAAATTTCTGAAATGATAGCAACTGAAGTAAAGAACTTAGGGCTTATATTGCTTGATTAACTTTGTATGCCTATATCTGGTGGTCTGAGTAACTATTTAGGGGATAACAATGTACCATATAGTAACTACTGTTGATTTCCTACCATCTTGTTTTTGAAATTCAAGATCATTCTCATTGTTTTCTTTTGTTTTGTTTCACTTTATTGTTTTGTTTTATTCTCTTTAAAATAAAATTTTAAAAATGTCTAGCAAAGGAAGTAAAAAAACTTTACACTGAAAATTATATTACTCTGAAAAAGGAAACTAAAGAAGACCTCAAAAAATGGAAAGATATCCCTTGCTCTTGAGTAGGAAAAACCAATATAGTGAAAATGGCCATACTTCCAAAATTGTTATACAGATTTAGTGGAACCCCAATAAGAATACCAATACCATACCTCACAGAATTAAAGAAAACAATCCTAAAGTTCATTTGGAACCAGAAGAGACCTGGAATAGCAAAAATAACTCTGAGCAACAAAGTCAAGGCAGGAGGCATCACAATCCCTGACTTGAAATTATACTACAAAGCTACAATGCTAGATTTTTAAAAATTAATTAATTAATTAAAAAAAAACAAGCATGGTTCTGGCAAAAAAGAAAAAGAAAAAAAACAGGATCAATGGACAAGATTAGAAAATGCAGAAACAACTCCAGACACACACACAGCCATCTTATTTTTAACAAAGGAGCCAAACACCTTCACTGGAAGAAAGCCTCTTTAATAAGTGGTACTGGAAAAACCAGTTTTCCACATGCTGGAGACTAAAACTAAACCCATGTTTCTCATCATGCACTAAGCAAAAATCTACATGGATCAAATATCTAAACACCTTCACTGGAAGAAATCCTCTTTAATAAGTGGTACTGGAAAAACCAGTTTTCCACATGCTGGAGACTAAAACTAAACCCATGTTTCTCATCATGCACTAAGCAAAAATCTAAATGGATCAAATATCTAAATATTAAAACAGAAACCCTTAAACTACTGGAAGATAGAATAGAATAGGCAGAACTCTTGAAAACATTGCTGTAAGCAAAGACTTTATGAACAAAACCCTCATCTCAAAGGAACTATCACAAAAATTAACAACTCGGATCTCACCTTATTAAAAAGCTTTTGCGCAGCAAAAGAAATCATCAACAGTATAAAAAGACCACCCAGAGTGAGAAAAAAATTGCCAGCAGTTACTCAAAGGACAAATGCCTAGAATATATAAAGAATTCAAAAAAATCAGACTCCTCCAATTTCAAGACCCAATCCAAAACTGGGCATCTGGAATGAACAGACACTTCTCAGGTGAAGAAGTACAAGTGGTAAATAAATATGAAAAAATGTTCACCATCATGGTCATTGGAGAGATGCAAATTTAAACAACACTGAGATCCCATCTCACTCCAGAAGGAATGGCTATTATCAAGCAATCAACCAAGAACAAATGCTGGTGGGGCCGTGGGGAAAAGGAAACTGTTCTCCACTGTTGGTGGTAGTGTAGACTGGTGCAACCACTGTGGAAATCAGAGTGGAGATTCTTCAAACAACTAATACTAGAGGTTCCATTCCACCCACCTATCCTCCTTCTTGATATCTTCCTGAAAGAATTAAAAGCATCATATTCTCTTTAACCCCAACATATCTAGATGCAGCTTCTGTTAACCCCACTTTTCCTATCAGCTATATCCAGGTTCTTTGTTCTCCTATTTCTAATGTCTTCAGGTCCCTTTTTCTCTCTCTCTGTTTTTCTGTCTTTTTCTATTGCATCCAGTTCCAAAAAGATTTTGTTCACCTCAGTCAACCATATCTTCTCTTATCAAGGGCACCAGTGCTCTCCACTGGGCTATATGGAGGAGGCTTCACTGTATTTATCCCATTAATTACACTTAAAGCACCAGCTCTTGAAGATCTTTGATCTTTGACAGTGACTTCTTTTGTCTCATGGGCATTAAAATCTTCAGTTTACTTCTTCCACACTAGATCACTTCTCATTTCCTTAGCTGGTTCCTTCACTCTTCCCATCCTTTCAATTATTGAAGTACACAGGGTGTTGATTCTCTTAACTATATTGGTTCCATATACTATGTGAATGCCAACACAGACTACACTTAACAGGTCAGACTCACTCTCTAAATTTCAGATAAAATAGCTGATTTAACATTTTTGCTTGAAGGTCCAATAGGAATCTCAAATTTAGCAAGATGATAAAAATGAAATCTTTTCTATTTTAAGGTGAGAACAGAGGACAAGGCAGTAGCTGTAGCCTTTCAGCTCAGAGCATTCAGGCTGGAAAAGACATCAGTGTGTGGAGTTGGTGGCAGATAATTAATGATCCACTGAAATGCTATTCTAAACCATGCAGGTATTAGTAGTGACAGTTGTCAACAGATTTTATTTGTGTCATTAAAAGTAGGGACAAGTATAAAAGGAAGGATAACACCAAAATAAATACATCAGCAAAACAATGCATTCTCACAGTGGTCTCAATCTCCTCAGGAATTATTTCACAGTTTCCACTGGTAACTGCATCTATTGTCATGCACATCTGCCCATTTTAGGGAACCTCAAACCCTGTCCAGGTCTAAGATCCATCTTCACCCCAAGAAATGTGCTGGGTTGGGTGGGTGCCAGGTTAGATCCCCAGCACTGGCAGGAAAGGGTAATTTAGTTACCCATAGAAATATATTCCCCAAGGTTCTGAGTTGTTCAGCCAAATATGGGCTTGTCTAATGTGCTCCCACTAGTATGAAGTCCCTTCTTCTTTAGCAGATGGATAAATATAGAACCACACACACATGCACTCTCACTCCCAAGTTTCAAAGGTAAAGAATAATCCTCAGGAGAGTAAAGTTCAAAATCATATTAAGGAAAGAAATACTTTGCCATTTATCTTTTGAACAACCACTATTGATATCAGTGTTTTAAGTTATTTTGAAAAACAACAATAGTTTTCCTTTTGTGTTCCTTCTATCATCACACAGAGACAATACTGTATGAATATATAGCTTATGTCATAGAAAAATCATTATTTTATGGTCTGAGTAAGAGCTCAAGATCTCTATAAAGCCATCTTTTCATCCATGTCCACATATTGCTACAATAACACCCAGCAGAAGCTATAAAATTCAAAATTCTCTTCCTACTTTCTATTATCTGTCTTTTATTTTGTTCTGTATTTATAATTTGGTTTTCTTATATAAAAGAAACCATGGTACTTACACTCATGTGTCTGATTTATTTCACTTAATATTATAGTCTCAAGATGAATCCATTTTCCCACAAATGACTCGTTTATCTTTCTTTGTGGCAGAGTAGTGTTTCACTGTGTGTAAATGTCACATTTTCTTTATCCATTCATCTGTTGATGGACATGTAAGCTGCTTCTAAGATTTAGTTATTATGAGTTGTGCTGCTATAAACATAGGTGTGCATGTGTTTCTATCACATGATGTGGAAGGGGATGAAAAAAAGGAATAAGGCTGTGCTGTGTTCATGAACCAACTCTACCCAAAGAATGTAACATACACAATGCAAAAGTGTACTAATAAACATAAAAAATAAAGTTCGAAACTTTTTTCAGAGCTAAGTGCGGTGGCACATGCTTGTAATTAACAGCTACTTGGGAGTTGAGGCAGGAGAACTACAATGTTTAGGTCAGTTTGAGTAGCTTGGTATCCTGATTATAGAGTTCATCATTTGAACCTATGTATGTAATGCAATTTTATAGAACTATGTTCTAAAAATAAACATTTAAAACCTGATGGAATAGGAATAAGATTTGCATGTGAGTTCACAGTGATGAACCAACATCAATTCCTTGGTTTTGACAATACAGCATGGTCATGTAAGAATATTATCATTTGGGGAAACTGATTAAAAGTACATCAATTCTTTGTGAGTCTTGATATTTCAAAATTTTAGAAAGTTATTTTTAAAAGTCAGACATATAACTTTAACAAGGAAATAACAGGCTTTCAGAACTATCCAACCAATTAGGTATATAGAAAAATAATATATAAAACTTTTGGGTAGGAATATGAATTCATAGTGTGAATATCATTGTCATAGTGTTTTCCAAGTCGTTACTACAGGGTCTGCCAATTCTCAAGTTTAAAACATTATCATTAAAATGTCAGTTTTTTCTTAGTTAAGCAAAATGGAACACATAAGAGCTTTAATAATTTCACAAAACAAAGACCATTTAGCCATGAATTTTGATGTTAAAGGTACATAATAGTCTGATGGAGTGGTAAAGACATTACTTAATAGAAGCCACGTTAGCATCTGAAAGAACCAGTGATGTGTGTTGGCAAAGAACCAGTTAAAGGAGTTATTTGGCCTGTGAAAATACATAAAGTGTTTCCAGTAATGAAAAATAAACATAATATGAAATATTAAATTCAGGTTATTTACTTTCATGAGTAATTTCATAGTATTTGTTAGCTACCTACTTAATATAAAGTGCTATGTGAGACACTGGGAATATGAAATGAAAAAAAATTCATGACTTCAGAGTGCTTGCACATAGCCTTGAGAGTAAAGCACAATGATACACCTACCTACCCATCTCTTCTACCTCCACTCATTTTTCATGAACTCTTTCTGCTTTGTGAATGGTGACAAATGAGTTTATGAAAGTTACAGTGAATAAGAATTCAAACTTGTCAAGCAGTTTCTTTCTCACTTTAGCTGTGTAATAAGAGTTAATTGTTCTCAAAGTAGAGTGAAAGAAAAAGCAAGGTAAAAGGTGACTGATTATAGTAATAAAATAATTAAATTCCATTAAGATCAATTACCAACATAGGGATCTTAGCAATTTTCTTCTTAGTTATTCACAATGGTCCTTTCCCTCTCTTACTGCCAGATGCCACAATATTTATTATCTAGAAGGGAAATTACCTTAATCTTCTCATCTCTTCTGGCTTGATGCACAGTCCTCAGATTCTCAGTAGAATGAAGCCTGCATTCATTCCATTTTTTTCTGTATGTCACATTAACATTTCCTTTGATTTTCTTTCAGCATGATATAATTTCAACACTCAATAGCAAGGCCAGCGACTGCAAAGGATGACCGGAATGAGCTCATTTCTCAGCCAAGTTACATCTTTCTTATTTCTGCTCTGTTGTTTGAAAAATAAGATGCTTAACATCTTCCTGTATCTTGTATGTTTTAACATGAAAAAAGTTACAGATATAATGTTTACATATTGATATGGACACTTCTAAAATTATTCACTAGCTTTAATAGTCACACTTCATACATATCCAGCAAGTGGCTATTATAATCCTGAATGCATATAGTGATCTATTTAAACCAGATCAATCTGAAGTAGCTCCATGTGTAAAGTCCTTGGTCCAATAGTACAAAATGACCATCTGTTAGTAAAATGAATTACTTCTACCCATTATCCTGACATCTCTTTACTTTAGCTATCCTCATTTAGCACAGTGTTGGAGTAGAGGGTAGAATAGAAACTCCCCTTTCTTTAGATATGAAGTAAAAAATACACTAAAGTGTCAACTAATTAAGTACATATTCTCTTGACACATACCTCACTTCTGAATGGCAAAGGAGAAACCATTTGAGGTAGAATCTAACCCTTCTAATAATCATCCATTCAACAAACATGTGTTGATCACATATCATGTGCTAAACATTGTTCTAGATATGAGAATAGAGCAGTGAACAAATCAAACATCCTTGCCTTTACAGAATTCACATACTAGTGAAGGAGAAATGATCAAAAATAAGAGAGATAATTGAAGAACATGACAGAATAAATTGTTCCTTTGGACAATAATGTAAGGCTATTTTATAGAAACAGAAGTCAAAGTTACTTCACATGAAACATACCCTTTATCTAATGTGAAATTTTAAAAAATTATCTTATGTATAATGTGCTTGCTCCCTTGGGAAACTAGAGAGACATCAGCCAAAGATCTCATTATTAGGTAGGCAAAAACAGAAACTAGAGGAGCGCATGTGTTCTCAGTCATAGTGACTGAGTCTAACTCTCCTTGATGAGCAGAGGAGAGTCTCCCTTGGAACCCAAAGAGAGAGAGGCCTTCAGGTTAATAAGACCCAAGAAAGAATCAAAGCAGTGGGCTGAGAACAGAAGATTTCCAGTAGAGAACTAGAGACATTTGACTCAGGCCTATGAATGTGTGCATTGAAGCTAACAGAGGTAGGGGGAGAACATGGATCAGGAGAGAACAACCACATGTCAGCTGTCCTCTCCTTGAAGACAGGAGACCATAAGATCCTTCTTTTAAGTCCTACATGGAAGCAAAAACATTATAACTTTTAATCCCATTACCTCTATTATAATCAAGTATGTGCTTCATCTGGGAAAAACTAAGCAAATAGGAGGGTCTCAAACAAAGAGTACGGTAAATGACTCAAACAAACTGCACACACCAACACATACACATACACACACAACACACACTCAAAGACAAAATTTCAACAACACAATCAATGTTCCCTTGTTAGATGGTAAAGAGAAAATCCCCTAGACATAAGATTGTGAAACTGGATTCTACATTATTTATTACACTCATATACATACACACAGACAAACACACACAAGCAAGGAACATTCCTTGTATGAAGAATAAATAATATTTCAACTCTAATGCTTAGAATTTCTTTGGGGAAAAGTACTTTAGCATTCCCAGAGCATAATCATACAAGTAAAGTTCTGAGTAGCCTCTATACAGTTCCATAACAAGTGAGTCAAAACAGAATCTAAGCCCTGAGTGACCAATTAACTCTACAAAAATACACAGTAAATTTCATTGCAAATTTGAGCCACATAAACAAATGATATAAAAATGTGTATTTATGTTCTGCCTGCTAATGGTTTACATATGGATTTTACATATAAAATAGATTACATTACTACAAATGGCCCAGAATACATGGGCTATGTGACTGTTATTTCTTGGGGTCTGTGGAGCGGGGGAGAGAAAGTCTTCAGATAGAAAGTGTCAGCCATTTCGGCATTGACTTTTAGGTAATATTTTATGTACTTTCTTTTTTTCCCTTAAGAACTTGAACTTAATATATTCTTACTAAGAATATATAATTTTCTACACTTTGTTAATCAAATTATAATATAACGTTAAGAAGCAATGCTAGTATGAGTGTCATACAATTTTAAAGGAAATTTTTCAAGGTTTTCAGATTTGAATAATTAACTTGGTAGTTGAGTATGCTTATGTTCCATTTACATCTTTTTATTTAATTTCAATTGAAGGAGTCATATTTAATTCTAGATATATTAAAATCTCTATGGTTTAAAAAAGGCTCAGAATGTTTGAGCTCCAAGTGTCAACTTGCTATACTAAATTATTTCAAACACATAATACAATCCAAACACATTTTAAAAGCAAGGAAATTTAAATACAGACTTGATAATATTTTAAGTTATTATTACAAACTTTCCCAAGTAGTTTACTTATTGGCAAATATCTCCAAAGACAGGGTTTTTGAATAGTAAAGAAAACACTTGGTTTAAAACCACATTCTGCCTAGACCATCTTAAGGATTCTAACTTTGGAGTGCAAATAGCTAGACTTCAAAGAGAATAAGAAACTGAACACACACTCCAGAGACAGCAGCTATTGCCAGAGCCCACAGTCAGCTGGAGACATGCTGGGAAAGCGGCTCATCTTACCTGCCCCTACCACTTATGCAGGAAAGAAGGCAAATACCTCCCAGACACAACTCACTGAGCAGAATCACTCTCAAAAACTGGGGGCGGATGTGCTTCTCCATGGTACAACAATCCCTCTAGTGGCTGGGTTGGAAGAGGAGGCATTTCCAGAAGTCACTGGAGAAGCCTACCTACACTTCATTGTTTTTCAAAACTTTACAGAACTGCAGGAAACTAACCCATCCTTTACTCACTAGAACCAGTGTTTTTTCTGAAAGTGCCTCTGAAGGTAACTCCTCCTGAGTCTAGTAAGTATGTTCACATATACAAAAGGTAAAGAGAACTTAAATTTTGCTTACTACAAACAAAAATTCTATCGTAAATATTACTGGATTTACAGGCAATAAGTATGTGCCAAACTGCAATGATACCTAGGGACCTGAATTACTAAATAAAGGAAGCTGAATAAAGATTTGCCTGCTTTGTAATAAACAAGTCATTTTGAAATCTGAAGGTCCACAGGAGGCTGCAGTGTATATCCAATAAGTGAAAAAACTATAAACCCGTCACTGGGATAAGTGACTTCTCTTGAGTTTTCACATTACTTGATGGATTCTGAGTTCTGCGGTTTGCTCAGATCTCAAAGTTATTCCTCAAGAGGTCGATCCTGATCACCCTATCAAAAAAAAAAAAAAAAAGCATCCCTACGCTCTGTTTTCTTTTACTCTGCTTTATTTTCCTTTATAGCACATCTGAAATCAGATCAATAATATACTATATTTGTTTATTGAAATATCTTTTGTAGAATTCAAAGCTCTTGAATGATGAAAGCCTTGTTCATTTAATTCACTGTTATCTTCTCAGCACCTAGTATAAGGCTTTGGAGAGATTAAGACCTTAGTGATTATTTACTGATAGAATACACACATAGAGACTTTTAGGGCAAATAATTTCCACTGAAATGAAATATGCTTCCAAATGTTAACCCTTTCATGACATCAGTAAGATAATACTGCCTTCCAAATAATAGAGTATTCTTACTTTGCATTGGAGAAAATAAACAGTAAAAAAGAAATAAGGTTATTAATTTTGATGTGACTATAAAGGCAAAGTCATAGAAAATTTAAAATACATTTATTTTTAAAATGCCTAGCCAAGTTCCTAATGTAGCTATTAATAGTTTGAACAGAATCCTTCAAAGCACTTGATATGCTTTTTATATTCCAAGGACACATGGAATGCATGTGACAGCTATGTTCAAGCATTCTCCAGCAATCTGGGTCCTTAAAAGGAAGTCAATGTTTTTATAAAGACTGAGAAATATAGTAAAACATTAATATGAAACAATCTACCATAAAAGAGATTATCATATCCTTTTGAGAAAGTGTCATCTCTGTGTCTTGTGACAGACTCCTATGAGAAGTCAGGATACATCTTGAGTCTCAAGAGCTTCAAAGTTGCAATTGATGACTACTGGTAAAATATAAGCACTGGGAGATGAGATTAAAGGAAAACAGGGCCCAATCTTATTCCATTTCTGACTCTGGCTAATAGTTTGACAACTATCTTCTCTAATGATGAACCATGTATATAAAGAGCAGTGTAACAAAACAATTCCATTTTTTTTTCTGTCTTTTTCAGACAAGGTTTCACTATGCAGTTTGGTTGGCCTTTGGCCTTGAGCTTGCAGGAATCCTTCTGCCCCAGCCTCCTGAGTGCTAGGATTATAGCCTTGCACTGCCATTTGTGGCTCACAATTCCATTTTTTAAGAAAAAATAATATGAGATTTGTACTAAATATTACCTCTATTCCCTCCTGAAACACAATGAAGTAACACTAAAGAAATGGATGAAAAATGGTAAAACACACAAAAGCAAAAATAAATAAATAAATAACAACCAATAAAGAAAAAGAAATGAAGGAAGAGAGGGAAGGAGTCTTAAAAGAAGAATTCTGAAGTTCTATGGGCAGGGCTCTGAAAGCTAAGCAGAAATACTGCAAAAAGCAGGAGGGAGCATTTGATCCTATTAAAGTGGTAAAATGGGGAGGATTAGAGTCCCAGGTCAGTCATTGAAAGGCATCCTAGTGAATGCGAACCCTTCGTTGAAAGATGTAGAGCTACATTACAAGAATAGAGCTACAACAGAGTCAGAAAAAGATATCAGCATTCATGTATTGGAAAAATTAGTATTGCTAAAATGTCCATGCTACCCAAAGTAATTTCTATCAGTTCTTATCAAAATACCACTGACATTATTCACAGAGGGGAAGGCATCTAGAATTCAAATAGAAGCACACACAAAAATCTTAAACAGCCAAAGCAATCTCACGTAAAAAAGAAGAAAACAGAAAACATCAACTGTCTGATCTCAAAATCTACCACAAATGAATAGCAATCAAAACAGGATTTTGGAATAAAAGTTTATCTCTGAGAATATATTCTACCAACAGAATTTCTACTGAAGTTTCAGACCCTCCCCTACCAACTTATTACTGCAAGCAGTCTACCTTGCTTAATTTCTCGGAAAATATACGTTGGATAATGTAGGTTTCAGATAATTAGACAAAGAGCTGTGCTAAAACTTATCTCTCCCAACACTATCAGCTTCCAGTTTTATTTCATCATGCTATCTTAAAATTAATGATCTGTCAGCTTTTCATAGATTTTAGAAATAAGGCTTCTGATGTGACCTAGCTCTGCTTCCCAGTTGCCATAAGTAAGAAGCTTTGCTCCCTACACCTTCCATCATGATGTTACTGCATTGGATCCAGCCAACTGAAGCCATCAGCCAAATTAAACATTTCTTCTTTTAAGCTGTGACTGTCAGGAAATCTGATTAATACAATAGGGGCACTCAGTGCCCTGAGTTTCAGGGTTCTCATTCGTAATGAAAAGAAGAAGCTCCTCCACTCCAAAAGTCCTGTGCAACCCATTGGTTTTATTTAAATGTAAGACTAAAAGATTAGAATGCTGGGCAACCCACATTGGAACCCCTTCTGTCTCTCTCTTGGACAGAAGCTTTCTTTCTCTCAATAAATATATCCTGCTTAAAAAAAAGAAAAAGATTAGAATGCTACCCCTATTGTGGCTTCACAAATATTTACAAATACTATCATTGGAGAGACTATTTTCACTGACCTTCTTTTAGTCAATGAAATAGATAATACAAATTTTAAGATGATACTTTTTCTTCAAAGAGTTCAATAAAACTATTTTTATCATGAATGGAAATTTCTATTTAAAAGAAAGCCACCCCAGGCACATCCCAGTAAAACTACCGAAAAC
>RJWT010004931.1:0-32074 GCA_004365215.1 Cuniculus paca
GACCAGAGAAAGGGTTTCATACACAGCTGGGTGTGTCAAATTGGAATAATTTGCATTTTAAAGTATTGAGATGCTCAGCATATAACAGTGTCATATGGAGACAATGAGTCAGAAAACTGAAAGTACCAGCTGTCCTGGAAGCACTGGTAGATATGATCATTGTAGTTATGGCGTCTAGACTTCTCAGGGGCAGTACTCAGGAGCGATTCTCATTCAGGACATCTTACATAGTCTGCAACTCAGCATCGATACAAAGTACAGATATACTCACTTCATTGTTCCTCTACATTCATTTTGCATTGCATAGCAATAACTCATATTGATTTTCAGTCTTTTTAGCTATACCACTGCCTGACTATCTATATATAATGTAATCTGTAAACCAGGTTAAAATACTAACCACCAGTGAGTTTTCCAGAAGTATTATAGCAATACAACGAGTGTATACTAAGGATGTAGATGGTATAGATGACTAGTCACTTAGTTCTCAGGTTTTGGTAGGCATGAGACTCACATGAGAAAATTTAATGATATATAGGTAGACAGGTAAACACAAAAATGATTGGTGATATGTAGATGCATAGATAGATTCCTGTCTCCAAACTTCAATTTATTATGGCTAGAATGAGTCTTACCCAAAAGTCAGCATTTTAATAAGCCTTACAAGTTAATCCTATGCAAAGCCTCTAGGTCCCTATCTTCAAAATATTAACTAAAAGAAGATTGTCTCAGGGGCCCCAATTTCCCAAGTTTCTGAATGGAAGCCAGGAAACCTGCTCTAGGATTTTCTCTCCTGTCTCACTATCTTTGTGAAGAGGCTCCAGGTTCTACTGTGCACAGTCTTACCAAGCAGAGTTTGGAGCAGAGTAAATTCCTTTTAGGATTATAGGATTAGGAAGCTGAAAGGTGATTCAAATTCTTGATTAAATAGAAAGAAGGAAACAGGAGGGGATGCTCCCGAGCACCCACATCACTCCAATGTGTTTTCTCTGTAATTAAAGGAAGTGATTGCAAAATATTTGAGAGGATTAAATGCTCAGAGAATATAGTGATCAAATAACATGAGGTGCTGTATTCTTTACTATGATCCCTGGCTTGGCTTTGCACGTGGTTTTGAACTGCTGTCACTTAAATCTCAATACTGAGGGAAAGCTCAAATGGAAATGCCGTCTGCTATGAATTTGGAATACAGCCCTGGGTCTCATATTGGGAGACCTTGGACTCTAGTCTGGGGTACTCTATAAATTTTTGAATGACAGAAAAATAAAGTATAATGTCTTTACTTCTCAGGTTCTTTATTTCTTTTGTAGAGTTACAACAGTAATCTCTGTAATATTTTTCTATGCATTTGCCTTTATTGACACCCACTAATCCAGCAATGCCTTATTGAAAAACTATTTTAAATCTTCTCTAGGACTCAGAGAGCAAATTTTTATGTAAATAAATACACATTTATCAAGTGGCTTGCTGATGCCAAGCATTTTGGGAATATAGAAATGCATTCCTCCCCGAAGGAAATTATAATTGGGCCTGATGGGAGAGGAGGAGTCACGTTATAAGGATGTGAGAAATGGGGTTGGGATGGTTTCTCAAGAAAGGTGATTCTGTCTCCAAGGCAAACTGCAGTAGTTTGCCATGGTGATGCGTTTGGCCAAGTTGTATGAGTCTGGTTGGTCAGCCAGGTAGGAGGGAGCTCCCATCCTCAGTGCCAAGCAGGTCAGGGTGGGGCTCAGATCAGGGCTCACTTCAGGGCCTTTCAACCCACGCAGTCCTAAAGGGAAATTAGAAACTCCTCACCCCTCAACTGAGTTTAATACTCTGATCCTGCCATTGGAGATTCTTTGTAATTTTTGAACAAGGCACCTCACAATTTCATTTTGTGTTAGTCTCTATAAAGTAGAGATCCTGACTTCAATGTAGCTGATCCTGACTTAAATTCTTTGTGCCCCTAAGCAAATCATTCATCCCTGTGAGCTAGAAGGGACCCAGGATCTGTTTATTGGACAGTAAAATAAAATACACATATGTACATAGACATTTGTATGTTAGATAAATATATGTAATGTACATGTAAAATGCCATCTTTATAGAAGATGCTTAATCAACATTATATTTAAGAGAAAGAAAGAAAACTAGAGCTGAGATTGGCCAGTTTTTTCTATGCAGTCACATTTTGGATTTTGGAGCCCACACATACTATGTTGCAATGATTCTGTGCTGTCATTGTAGTTTGAAATGTACATAAATGAATGAGTGTACCCATCAAGCAATATATTTTTATTTTGAAAAAGAAGTGACCATAGTTTGTTGACCCCCCGGCCTATAGGCTAAAAATCAGAAGTCAGTTAAAACTGAGACAAATAGGCAGGTGATTTCATAGTTTTGCTCCAAGCCAGAACCAGCAACAGCATCGGGTAGAAATTCAGATCCTCAGATCTTACACTGAACTTGCTGTATCAGGGACTGGAGGGTGAGGCTCAGCGATCTGTCTTTAATAAGTCCCATGGGTGATACTGATGCGGGCTCAAGTGTAAGATCCCTCTTCCCCTAAAACAAACACATTCAAGAGTGTCAGATTTAAGAGGACTGTATTAAATTCTTGCTGATAATTACAAAGGTTGCATCTTTATGCTGCTTTGCAGTTGTGAGTGGATCTCAAACTTTTCTAATTGATGAATCCAACCAGCGTGGCTTTCATAAGAGGATAACTTCTTACAGAAAATGTTTTCAGAGATGGAATTCCTTGCTTCTCCCAAGGATGATATATCACTAGTACTAGTCTACCTGGACAGGGGAACAATTCATTTATCACATATGACGAATGCAGTAGCGCCTTAGTTCTCAAAATGCAGTCCCTAGACCAGGACCATCGGTGTCATCTGAATTCTAACTAGAAATGCAGATTCTGCAGTCCAGGCCTACTTTGGGACTTGGACCTGGTACTTGTTTTAATCAGACCTCCAGGTAATTCTGAATATGCTCAAGTTGAAAACCATTGGGTTAGACCATGAAAGCTTAATTCTCAATCCTGTTTGAGAAGAGTTGCCACAGCCATCAACGAAGGAAATGGGGCAGGTATTAGAATGATTCCCCAAGGGTAGTTGGCTGCTACCAGGAAGGGTGTGTATTTGAGCCCAAGCCTCCCAGTTCTGATTCCAGGACCTTTTGTACTCTGCCAGATAATACTGGAGACAAATACAGTCCTCTTTCTGCCCTTGCCTTTTGGAGTTCACATATGAATCCACTTAACTCCATAAGAACAATGAACTGCACGTGGGTCTTTAATGTGGAAAAACAGAAAAAATACTGCTTAATTTAACACCCTGAAAAGAATCGGCTTCCTCTCTTGAGCTAATCACATTACTTCAGTTTTGTTCAGTTTCATTTAGGGGAATGAATAACTGCCTCTCACAGTAGTGGATGCCTCCTTCCTACCTGAGTGTGAGGGTCAAGCTCCAGCTCTTCAGTGTGGTCAGCACTGTCTGTTGTATGCTTTTCTATCTACTCTGGGATGAGAGTGGACTTTATTGTCCTTTGTTCAAGCAGGGGCAATCAATGAAATGTGCAAAGAAAAATATAGTCAGATTTACTTTGGAGAGTCAAACTTTTGAGGCCAAATAGACTCATCTAAGGAATTCAGTATTTTCCTGATTTATTCTTAGCATCATCTTTGCCTGCATCTGAATGATCTCTGGCCCCTGAGGGGGCAGGACTTCAGCCCATGATCTTATGGGTGGCATCTTCTTTGTGTTGGCTGAAACTTTAGAAGGGGTAGAAAGTAGGGAAAGTGGGAGAGATAAAGCAGGGCCCTACCTGCATGTAACTCACTCAGTGGGGCAAGAAAGATCCTAGAAACTTGATGTATTCTACACCATAGACTTGGTCTTTCCTGTCACAATGGGCAACATTCTAAACTTTGTGTATATATACATTATGGGAATAACCTATGTGGGAATATTTGATACTGGGCCGATCTTGGATCAATTAGAAATATTACCCAGGTAAGAAAGTTTGTGCATGCCATTAAAAACCACCATCCTTTTTGTGTTCCTTCTCTACCAACTTTATATTTCATTATATCTTTTTACTTCCCTTAGAAAGTTTCATTCTCCAGTGACCAACTCATATATAGAAGTTATTTACAGAACTGCTGTTTCCGTATGGTAACCACAGCCCACAGGTGGCTGTTTAAGTGAAATTAATTAAAATCCAATACGATTTAAAATTATTGAGTAATGCTAGCCATATTTCAAGTACTGGCTCACTAGCTTGACGTGGCAAATGGCAGCCATACACAACAGTGCTAGTGTATAATGTTTTTCGAGACTTCAGAGAGCTCATTGACCAGCGCTGCTCTAGAGCCTTCCTCTCATTCACCATTTCTCTCTCTCTCTCTCTGACTCTTGACAGCCTCGTTTTCTGCTACAATTTATGTCTTCTCATATTCTTTCTTCCTGTCCCCTTAAACGAGCACCTGTATTATATAATTTTTGTTTGGTGTATGTACATTTTAGCTGATTTAAGACATTAGCTAAATTGGATCGAAGCTCTTGAAGGTGGGATTTTAGTTATTGACTGGTGAAAGAGAATGTGCAGGCAAGGATGGGAGGCTAGGGGGATATGTGTGGCATTCAGTCAGAACTTCCAGTTGCCCAAAGTCAAAGATGTTATATAGGCATTTTCTAACCAATGTCACACTATGAAAATGTTGAAAAATACAGAAAAATTGAAAGAATAATATGGGCTTTTTAATATGTTTAAAAATTAACTAAAATAATTAAAATTCCAAAATCCTGTTGAGATCTAAATTTAACATATGAAAAAAAAAAGAAATCTGTATTTGTACCCTCTTTAAAACCATTTTTATCAGTTTCCTTTGGTTTTAATGCTTTCTTAAATAAAACACTACATGATATCCAAGCTGCATATTTGCATACTGTTTTAATTTACAAATAACTTTTTTTTTAAATCAAATATCCTGATCTTAGTTCTTTCTTTCATTCAGGATGTTTAATTAAATGTTACTTTTTCATTTTTTAAATCTCTACTGCAAATTTTTAACTTGGGTTATGTTGAGTAAAAGTTAAATCATACACTTTAAGGTGTAGGAAGATTTGTTTTCAGGAACCCAGTGATATAGATTTGATTACTAAGTTTGAACTGTTAACCATTTAACAATGTTAGACTTGTGGCTTTCTTTCTTTGATTTATCTGTTTTGCTTTTACTTCTATGCTGCACTAGTTTTCTATGTAGCAATTGCACTGTGCAATATTACAATAAAAACTGGGAAAATTTTTATGGATGTAATGTCTATTACAGTTTGTGATAGTATTTCTCTCTAGTTCTCAGTGATTTAAATGTGACCAAGCCTTCTGTACTTTGTCACAAAAAGCGGCTTTTCCAGGTGACTATTTTGGTGAGTGTCAAAATAAGAATTTATGGTGTATTCCTGTTGATTTGCTTTGAATTAAAATGTATATATTGCAGCAAAAAAAAAACAATGAATATATGCCCTTTGTCTAGCTTGAAATATGACCAACATTTGCAAAATTTATCAAATTTACTAACTCACTAGAAAAGTCAGTTGCAAGCAGCATGAGTATTTATTGTTGTCTACTGCAGGGTGTGCCTCGTAATACCGGGAGCATTCGCTGACATAGCCACGTTGCCATGTCACACACACAGATGAACACTGATTGCATATCAGTCAAGCATTTACTCACACTAGATCCTCTGGCATGCATCTGTTCTTTCCCATCTGAAAACTGGATTTGAGGAGCACCATGAGGCCTCTTCCTGCCCTCTGTACAGAAAAGTTCTTGTCTTATGTGTATACACCTGCTATGCCACACAAGTACCCAGGGCATTGTGTCTTCCCTCAGGTGTCCTGAAATGTCAGGGAAAGGGTGTCAAGATAGATCACTATCTGGTATTATTGACAACTTGGATTCCCTTCCCTCAGTAGGAAGACCTCTCTTTGGACAATGTACAGCCACTCTGCGAGGGAACTTGTAAACCAAGCTAGGGAGATCCCAAGGGAACTTTTAGGGCATGACTCAGAGAAAGAAACAAAGAATTCTAAGGATCAGTCCTTGCCCTCAAATAGTCCATGAAACAATCAAGACTTCATTTGGACAAAAGCCATGGACATTATTATTGTAACACCTGTCACATTGTCTCTTTTCTATGGTGAACTTCTTGCAGGGATCTTCATCCATGGTGCCTAGCATAGAGTAAGTAAAAGTAAATGCTTTGTGATATTAAAATCTCATAGCAAACATCAGAAAAAAACTATTTAATGTCATATAGTAGATGCTCAATAAATTCCATTCTAGTTAAATTGAATTGATTTATGAGTCTTTTGCCTGAGAACACTGGCATTTATCTGTATTGTTTATTTGAAAGTTTGAAGATGGTATTTCTGGGGTCAGGAGTCATATCTTCTAATTCTTACCCTATGTTAAACCTGCTACAGTATTAGCCCACAGTAGGCTAGCCATATGCATTTGCTGAGTGAATGTATGAGTGAAGGAATGAATGAATTAAAAAACAATTGAGTTTCACAAATAGGGCATATAATTACTTTAAATACCAGATTTAGTGTGGACCCAGGTTATAAGATCAATGAATGTTACTGTCCCTTAAACAAAGGGATGAAATCAATGACACCTCCCACACCATGGCTACCTTTTCTGTTCATGAGTAAGACTTGTAGCCTTCCGACCACACATATATACAAAGCACCACACAGACACAGTTTTCCTTTATTGTTCCTTGCCTGGGAGTCAGTGCTTACTAGTTTTGGTTTCAGGCTATACACTCTATTTATCTCACTTTGAATACCCCTGATTTTTCAGACATAATGATGTTGATTTAAGTGCCCTCCATAGTGTTTTTCTCATGGTCAAATGGTGTCAAACTGATTATAAATGAGGTTGCTGTTATCAAAAAGGAACCTCCCCTACATACATATAATCTTTTCCTTTCTTCCTTTCTCCTTTCCCTCTCCCTGTTGTTGTTTTCTTTTGAGCACTTTATTTCCCTTTCATTATTACAGTATCTATTGTACATTTTGTATCTGATTTCTCTTTAATATTTTTATTCTTTATTATTTTTTATACTAGGGAGACAATATATTTTTAAATGTGAGTTTGATTTATTTCACTTATGAGTATGGTCTCAAGTTGCCTCCATTTAGTTATAAAAGCCTAAAGGAGAAAAGGAAGAATGAAAAAGATTATATATCTGTAGGTATACATATATAGCTCTGTGTGTGTGTACGTATGCAAGATAGATAACTATACTACCAATCTCTGTTCATTGAAAAGAACAGCTTGTGCTGTCACAGTGGGATTGTTTGATCATTTTTTGTGCCTAGATCTTATAACCTGAACAACTAGTTTTAAGATAACAGTATGCAATATTTTAACTAATGTTAATTTTCTACTTTTTTTTTGAAATTCTGTATCATTTCTATCCTTTTTTTCTCTGTTTTGCTTTTTAAAATAAAAAAAGAAACCTCCCCAAATTTAAATCCATTTTTACAGACTTAGCAATGCCAGAGTCCTGTGATTATATTGAAACAGGTTGTACCAGAATGAGTCTGATAATAGCTCATCGGAGCAAGGGACAGGTTGGTTGTACAGGTAGGATAGGCAAGCCTGATGTAGCAAATACACAGGTGTCCGAGTTTCTGGTCAGCAAGCAGCCCACCTGAGACTCAGGGAGCCAGGCTCCTTCCATATAGTGCCTGAGCTGTCTACGAAGGTCTTGTCCTCTCCTACCAAATCTACACAACAGGAAAACGGGAGCAGAAAAAGAAAGGGCTCGAATGTCACTGGCTAGAATTTACTCTGTTGGTCACATCTAATGAAGAGGAATCTGGAAAACATAATCTAACAGTATGCTCAAGAAAGAGCTGTATTTCTCATAACAAGTTGGTAATCCTTGACAAAAAGTTTTAGGTGACTTTAACATAAAAAGAATAAAAGGAAAGGGCCAGACCCGGGAGCAGAAGTTTAAGGGTCCACAGTCAGAGGCAGGAGTTTTGGACAAGCACACTAGACCAGCCAGCTGGAGAAAGTCTCTGGGCGCCACATTTTAAAGGAACACTGAAAACTCCAAGCCGGAAGAAAGGCGGACAGACTGAGACAGCAGGAGTCCGGGAAGCATGTCCAGGGAGCAAGGATGACTGGAATTGGGGTGTTTGTCCTGGGCAGGAGAGGTCTGGGAACATGTCCGAGATTGCAGAAGATCCTTTGAAAGAGGAAGTTAGCTTGTTCTGTTGCATTCCAGAAGGCTGAACTGTGACTCCTATAGAGTACGGAAGGATAAGAAATACGTAAATCTTACTCATTGTAGTCTCAGTTCCTAGCACTATGACCAACACATTTCAAGTATTCAGTAACTATATTTGGGTGGAATTAATTAGTTAATTAGTTACCAGGATGCAGGTTTCAGTTCTTTATCCTCAGAGAGTTTCTCAAAAGGAAAAGGACTCCGATACTAAAGACACTGAAAAATCAGCGACCACACCAGGGATGCTGCAGCCATGACACAAACCGGGGTGGGGGTTGCGACAGGCCACAGAGGTGCGGCATGCAGGATCCTCTTCGCCAGCCCGTCCACCTCCGAACCGGGGACTCTTCATCCCAGATCAAGCTTTTGAAAGGCCAGTGTGTCACAGCAGGTTTCATCATCCCAGCCAACATCAACAGAAGTCACACAAAAACAAACGGACTTGGAAAACCGTCAGAGAGTTGTTTACTCAGAATTGGAAACTGCCTTTGGAAACTCTTCCGCACTCCATGCCTTCTTGCCAGGATTTGCCAGATGCCAGAATTTCATCCCCACAACTTTTAGTTCCACAACGCTCCCCTAGGGTGCGCACCCCAGCGTTGGGCAGATCACCTGTCCAGCACCCTTCCCTTTTCCCAGGGCCCAGCAGCAACCCTGCTGACAAGAAAGGTCAGTCTCTGTGTGATAAAATTCATGAGTTCTGCTCAAGAGCTATCTTAGCTTTTTGTGGATGGGGTCACTAACCCCAAATAAAGATTCCAGGAAACACTGAAAATCTTTATGTTTCCAGCTGAGTCTGGAAACAGTGTGATTCTTGGAACTTAAGAGGAGCCTGAAACTTCACAATCCTAACAGTACAGACTCATGGGAACGGCTCAGGGTGCACCTTCTCTCTCTTTTTCTGTTTCTCTGTCTCTGTCTCTGTGTGTGTGTGTGTCTCTCTCTTTCTCATAATAGTGACGAGTCTGCTCTGTCTGTCCATCATGTTGTATGTGTTCCTAATGCTTTTTTTGGTGCAGTTAGTTTATCAGCTGAGAATTGTAGAGAGAAAATAACCAGCAAAGATACTGTTTTAGAAGAATCGTCACTCATAGTAACTTTCAAGAGAGAGACACTGTCAGCAACACAGAGCCTTCTCTTTTGTAAGGGAGAGAAAAAAAAGTCAGATGTGTGGTGCATGTATCTGTAATCCCAGCACTCTCAGAGGCTGAGGCCAGAAGATTGCAAGTTTGAGCCCAGCTTGGTCTACTTCATGAGAACTTGTTTCAAAAGAAAAAAGAATGAAATTATGTAGCTCAGTGTAAAAGCCTTGGGTTCAGTCTCTAGTACTAAAAAAAAAAAAAGGGAAGAAGAGAGAGAGAGTTGGTTCAAAATATATTTAATTTTATATATTTATTGGTTTATACTTCTCCTTGTTCTAGTATGAATTTTAAATTCTGATAAAGAGGAGCAAAACTCAGCAAGGTAGATTAAAAAAAAAGAAAAGAGCAGGGATATCAATGAATTTAAGAAATGACTAGTCCGGTCTAGCTAATCCTGTTTGGGGTGTCAGATCCGCTATTGTGTCATCTTGGTAACTCTCTTAGGCTCTTTTCTGTTTGTTTTTAGAAAAAGTATCAATGAGATAAAACTACATACCATAGAAAGCAATCTTTAAACTGTATAATTTAGAATTGTTGAGCATTTTATATTTGATACTGCTAACTTTAGAACATTTTCATCATCTCCTGAGATAAATCCTATATATACTAGCGGTTACTTTCCATTAACCCCCTCTCTAGTTCCTGCAACCACTAACCTACTTTCTGTCTTGTGAATTTACCTGTTCTGGACAATTCATATAAATGGAACAGCCTTTGTGTCTAAATTTTGTGACCTTTTGTGTCTGGCTTTTTTTCACTCAGCATAATAGTTTTTAGGTTTAGTCATCCTATACTGTGCATCAGTACCTTTTTTCCTTTTTATGACTGAGTAAAATTCCATTATATAGATATACAACATTTTGTTTATCCATTCATTACTTTGTAGACAGTTGATTTTTTTTCTTCTTTCAATTTTTCACTATTATCAATAGCACTTCCATGAACATCCATGTGAAAAATTTGGGGATAAACATGTTTTCACTTCTATTTATACCTTGGAGTGAGATTTCTGTGTTATATAGTAATTCCATATTTAACTTTTTTGAAGGACTTCTAAACTCTTTCTAAAGATCCATTCTATTGTATCTTCTTTGTGGGGCTTCAGTTTTTATCCATCATCATCATCTAATATTGTACACATCTTTTTTATTAGAGTCACATTGGTAGGTATAAAGTTGCATCTCATTGTGGGTTTTTGTTTTGTTTGTTTTTGTGGTGATGGTGATCAGACCCAATGCTTCACACATACTAGGCAAGTACTCCACTAAGTGCTCACCACTGAGATGCAGTCCTTACTTATTTTTAAGAGAAGTTCTTACTAAGTGCCCCAACTGGCCTGAAGCTTGGGATCTTCCTGCCTCAGCCTCCTGAGTTGATGGAGTTACAGGCATGCACTGCCTTTCCCAGCTCATTGTGGTTTTGATTTGTATTTTCTTAATTGCTAATAGCTTTGAACATCTTTTTAAGTGCTTGCGCCAGATGCACACTTTGGGAAACTAATGAAAAATCAAATATTTGCTATTTTTAATTGGATTATATGTCTTTTTATTGTCATTTACGAATTCTTCATGTATTCTAATTACAAGTCCTTTGTTATATGATTCAGATGTTTCCTCCTGTTCTCTAGCTTGTCTTTTCACTTTCTTGATGGTGACTTTTGAAGCATAAACCTTTTAATCACAATATCCAATTTATATACTGTTTATCTTGCTATATGTTCATTACTGTCATTTCTAAGTCTTTACAGAGCTGGAGGTCAGGGCAATTTATTTACATTTTTCACCTAAGAATTCTATATTTACAGTGCTCACATTCAGCTCTGTAGCTCCTTTTGTATTAGTTTTTATGTTGGTGTAAAGTAGTAAAGCTGTCACTACCCTAACTTCTCTTTTCCAGGACCTTCTTCCTTCCTCTTGCTTCTCTTTCTCCTTTCTTTTCTGCTCCTTGTCATCTTTTGTCCATGCTTATCCAGTTGTCATAGCCTCATTCACAATAACGTCTCTTCTCCATTGCATTATTTTGACACCCGTGTCAAAAGTCAATAGGCAGTAACTGCAAAGGTTGATTTCTGGACAACTAATTTTATTCTATTGATCTTTGTGCCTGTGTTTATGCCCAATATCTCACTCTTGACCATGGTAGCTTTGTCGTAAATTCTGAAATTCCGAAGTGTGAGTCCTTCAACTTTGTTTTTTCTTTTTCTGGATTATTTTGGTTACTCTCAGTGCCTGACGCTTCAGCATGAATTTCAGGATCAGTGGGTTAATATCTGCAAGATGTCTTAATTTGCTGCATCTTTCAGCTTTATACATTGATAAATCATGTCCCATAAAGTACTTGTGAAGTCCTCCAGAAATATGAAGCTGCTTTAAATGTAAAAAGTACTAATTTCAGTCTATATTTATAGATTTTAATTTATATAATTCAACACACTGAGAGCCTCACTTTGAGGGGGAAAAAAATCTCCTTTCACCCTTTGTATGAAGCTGACATGATTGCTGTCCTGCCTCTGGTGACATCTCCCAATCTGTATCAGGACCAGGATGCTGCTCCTGCTGCCGGGTCCCTCTGTTACAATCACAAAGTTCTGGATCTGAAAAGGACAAAAAGTCTTGTCTCCATTAGGATGGGGTGGGGTTCCTACCAGGAAAGAAGAAAGGAAGGAACAATTGTGTGGAGGGGAAATAAGAAACAGAGAGACTAGGGAACATTTTGGGCTGTTGGCAGTACACGGAGAATTAGCTGGCAGTGGTCCGTCCCTTGAGAGATTGGTCAGGGCATCATAGGGTGGGAAGTGCTAATGCGTTCCTGCTTGAAAGCCCAACATTTGAGTGCATAAGAATCCATCAATGTGCTTGGCCTGCTTGGCTACCTTGTATTTTGCCTGTGAACCCCAAATGTAACCTAGAACAACAAGAACACCTAGTCTAGTTCCAAGGGCGTGAGGTCTCTTGTTCAAGCTGTCTTTCTGAACTAAGATGCAGTGTGCTGGCCTTCCTGCTGCTGGGTTCAGCAGAAGCTGAGAGCAACCTACAATAGCTCTTCCTCTTCCTACAGACTTCCTAATCTTCACTGTGGGTTGTGTTGCTATCACAGGAACCTTAGTTAACATTCGTAGGCGTTAAGACGCGGTGCCTACATGTTACGCACGTGTTACTTAATTCTCACCGTAGCCCCATAAAGTCAGGACAGTTATTATTCCTCATTTTACAGATGACAAAAATGAGGCACAAACATGCTGTATCTTTTGTCAAGGATATAAAGGGTCTTATACAGAACCGATCTCAAAGATGCAATATTATAGTAAATTGCTCCTTTTCCTCCCATTTCTTGTCTTTTATTTAAATGAAAGTCTCTATTTTGAGGAATCACAAGTTATCCTACAGTCCTTCAGAATTCAAAGACTCTAAAAGACACTGGCTTAATCCCTTTTCTTCAAGGAGGCATCTTTCAAGATTCCTGCAGATCATTGTGCTCTCTTTTCTCTGAACTTCTGTTGCATTTTTAAAGAAGTCAGCACTTGATTCCAGAACCACTGATGGATTTGCAGAGACCTGCTAGCCTTCTGGCTTCCTGGCATCACCAGCCATACCCAGATGATTTCTTTTTTTCCCCAAGAGTATTTAACATTAGCAACAGGCTGCGTACAAAGATGCGCCTGCTTATTTATGTGCCCTTTAGGATGTAATCTTCCACCAACACTGCCACATGCTGTAATCACAAGACATCATTTGGTGACTGAACCGTAAGGGACAGATTGAAGAAAGGTCTACAGAGTGAGGGAATGGGAAAAGTAAGGTGTCTTGAACATTTTTCTTCTCTACAAGCTTCCTCTGGGCTGAACCTTCATTGACTTGCTTTTCCCAAACCTTTGTATCTCCAAAGGAGTCAAGAAGACAAAAGATGCTGTTGCATAGACAACCAAAGTTCACACCCTATCCCCATAGACTGTTTCTCCAGGATATCTCCAGTTCATTGAGGCTTTCTTTACTGAAATACTCACTGCTCTGTAAGTGAAAACTGCCTCAGGGTGTATAGGTAACAGAGCATTTAAAGTTGCGAGTCCCTTAGAGATTGATTACTCAACCTGTTCATCCTAAAAATGATGTTCTGCATTGAAAGAACAAAAGAGATTTCAAAGGATCTCAGCAGAATCCAAGTTAGAACCAAAACATCAGACCGATCATGCCATGATACTACTGGCTACCTGCCAACTATCTCTACGGGAACATTGCATCATCAAAATCATGGGAAAGATGCTACTCTCTGAGTCTCCTGACTATTAGGTGCTCTGCCCATTCTGTTTCAGCTGCTTAATCTCTAATAGCACTGCAGACCTTACTGTGAGGCTGTCTGAACTCTCCAAAGAAAGTCTCCATTAGAGAGATCCTGCTGTGCGTAAATCAGCATCTCATACCTATTCTGTAGTAAACATTCAACCAATATTTACCAGCGCTTAACTGTGTGCCAGGGACTGGGACAGACATCTTGGAGGAGGCACAGAGATGGAACACTTAATATTTATCCTTAAAGAGTTTAGACTGTAATGGAGAGACAATCCATGTATGCATGTCCTGGGTCACACTTTCACAATTGCAGAAATTTTAAGGCAAAACGTGACAATTATTATGTGACAGATTGAAAGACCATTCTAGAGATTTTGGAGAAGTGAGCTCTCCTAACATGGATGAAAAATTGGGACTACTTCAAAGAAATTAGCATTGAGCTCATCTTTCAAGTATGGGTCAAGTTGACTCTTAAGAGATTTTTTTCTAGATGATGTGTTTATTGTTTAATCAATGTTGATCTTCATTCTCAACTATATTAGAAGTTTTCCAACAGGGTTCATGTTAATAGCATGTAGTGATAGCTCAGTATGTGTTTGTGGAAATGCTGGGTTTACTTGCTTCTCCTAGAACTCATAGTGATACTATCCATGTGAGGTTGAAAGTTAATTGAATCTGCAAGAAAGCATACCTATTGTGAAGTGGATGCTACTGATTGCCTTCCATCCAGAAGTCTGCTGTATTTCTTAGTGCCCAATGAGCACACCTGCATACATATTTTAAGGTAACTTTTCTTTGTGGTGTTCTCTGTGTTCAGAAGGCTTCTGCCCCTTCCTCTGTGTATGCTCATGACACATTTCTCAGCTAGTCACTCTTCTCTACTCTTTCTCACTCCTCCTCCATCTGTCCTGTCGACTAGCTTTTCTCTCAAGGATAACCAAGAACGCATAGGGGTCAGGTAGCGTCTCTGTTTTCCCAGTGCTCTGGAGCTCAGGCCCTGGTGCTTCACTTCACTGTCAGCAACCACAAAACAAAAGGTTTCCTCCCCTGGGTGTTTGGCTTTTGGCCCAGAGGAACCGAATTCTGAAGCCAGGGAGCTGAGCTTTTAAAAAGAGGAAGACGATGTTATCAGAGGAAAATTACTGCTGTGAGCATGCTTTGACCCAGCTCTGAGATGCAACTTGCCTGAATCTAGCAGGTTGCCTGAGGAGTATCCTTCCACAAATGCAAATTGATAGGCATCTGCATCTGCATCGATGAAAGTTAAGTTCTACTTGCTGTACCAGAAAACCCACAGGACAAATGTTAAACAAGATGGAAGTAGAGTTGTTGTTTTGTTTTGTTTTGTTTTGTTTTGTTTTGTTTGTTTGTTTCCTTATTAAGGAAGTCTGAGAGTAAGAATAGCATATGATTAGTGCCCAATTTTATCATATCCCAGGGCTGGGTCTGCTGCCTGTCCTTCTGCTTTGTCATACTTAGATCAAGGCTGCCTGCTGCCAGGGTACCTCGTGGTTCAAGTGTGAAGTCTCCTGTTGAAACTGTAAGTGCTGTGAGACTCCTGAGAAAAAGGGACAGTGAATGGGGTACAGGGTCACTTTCACACAAGTGAGTGGGGTTAAGACTGAAAGGTGGACATGAGTTAAACAAGTCCAGAGGTGTCGGGGCTGAAAAGTAGAAGGGGACACTCGTGGAAAAGTTGACAGAGGCAAGGAAAGTCACTCCTCTGCACTGCGGCCAGGTCTAGAACTAAACCATGGGCCCACACTGGCTGACTTTACCTGGCCCAGTCAGAGTCTTCAGGATCCGCTGGAGCAGTGAGTGGGTAGAGTATGCATCTTGGCCTTGGACTCAGAGCTGTGCAGACGCTGATGTTTCCGTGTGCTCCCAGACATCATGTAATCGACCTCAGTGGCAACAGCCAGATGTGTAAGGGTCACCCTGACACCGTACCGTAGCTGAGCCCATTCCATTTTTAGTTACTAGGGAGGCTTGGCTTTGTTGGCTTGCCTTCTGTTGTCATCGTGCTTCCCCTCCTTTCTCAGCCTTTTGCAATACAAGATGTGAATGCCATTCTGGTGAGCTTAAAAAAATAATAGAGAGCTCAGGATGAGTGCTCAGAGCTGGCCTTTTAGTGTCCTTAGATAAGGAACCGATTTTAGACTCAGTGTAGAGGATGTGGAGTCATCAAAACAATCAGAAGTTCCTCTTAGCATCCCTACGCCAGCCCAAGACATGGCTTTCTTTTATGTTCTTTGTAGATGGTTTCCTTTTGCTACCTTTACATGTTCTGTGCAGACGTCCTTTCAAAGCAAATTTGAGTGTGGTGAATAACCGGGGCTGAGGAGCCATCATTTAAAAAGTGGCACTGATCATTGTCTATTGATTAGGAACACACTTGCTTGGAGCAGAACTTGACTAATGAGGCAGGCCCTTTCCCCCAAGGAACTAGTTTATTCTTAGGCAGTACAGAGTACACTTAAGCTATTGGGGAAATCACACGTCATATTTTGATTTGCCATTTCAACATCACAGTTTGAAGTTTGATTTTTAGCTTATTTTCTAGTTCACTCTGTTTTTTTCTGGGTATACTCAAAGTCACATTTTCTTCATATGACAAGGAAAGATTGGCAGTGAGTGAATAGATTTGACATTCTCTTCACTTTTTGAGTGACTGTCACCTTCTAGATTCAAATAGAAGGAGAGACATTTCATCTAAGAGTCTGCATAATTAAATAATGGTGGGAAGTGATAGGGAAAGAGAAGGATAGATGCTATTGGTTATTGATTAGTATAGGTTTGGAACTGAAGTGAGATTTCAGAAGATTAAGATCTAGAAAAAGTCTAGAAGTTCATCATGACCAGTCCCCTCAAGTTAGGGACAAAGTCATTTAGCAATAGAAATGGAACTTGAACCTGGCACTCAATTCCCAGAGCATACTCACAGCAGAGAGCTTCCTCTGCTCTGTCGTCTCAAGACTGGCCCCAGGCACAGGTTCTAAGAAAAGGTACCTCTGCAGCTGGTCCAGGAAAAAAATGCTGCTTTTCTGAATCAAGGACCTATTTTAACTCCGAGGCAGACAACCCAAAGGAGTCAAAAAATAAATGCCTCAGGGTGTGACTGAAGTTACTGCAACAGTGTGAGAATGGGCTTTCAATTGATTTGAATGTAGCTATGGAAATTCATGATGATGAAATCTTGTCTACCGCATCCTTAGCACGGTGATCAAGGATGCCTGACATAGTGGGGTGCCCTGGGGAGACGGTGTGGGGAAACCTCTGCCCTCTCTGTTTTCCCTCATCCATTATGCTCCAGAGAGCAGCTCTCCAACCCAGAAATGTAATGAAGAACTGATTCCCAAAGGATGTATGATGTTTCAGGGAAGAACTATAAATATTTTCTTCCAGTCAAAAGGACATTTGTATCAAGTAGTGGGTAAAAGTCAATGAACTCACCAGTGAGTCAATTAATAAGTACACATCGGGCATTAGCATTGTGCCCAGCCACTTGCTGAGAGTATAAGAGAATGGAAGAGAAGATATGATCTCAGTCCTCAAGGGGCTCAGTGATTGTTTAAATAGAAAAAGACGTAAACACATATAAATAATACCAAATAACTGAGAGCTCAATGTATAGTATTGTTAGTAACAGTCGGATGTTGGACACACGAAATTAGAAATGGATGAATGCTAAAGAGTTCAGAAAGCTCCAGGCAGGCACCAGAGCAGGGCTTCACTTGAATAAAATGTGCTTAAAAGCTCACACCGACACTTGTGGCTGCTTCTGGTATGCCCTGGGCAGAACACTCCGTTTCCTTGATCTCATTCTGTCCTCCTGATAACCCATGAAGTGACTATTATGATGCTCAATTTACAAATAAATGTTGGTTCCACATTGCATCGCTAATAAATATCAGTTAAGATCCAAATCAAAGACTATACCAATTCCAACACATTTTCCTCTTAACCAATCTTTTCCTTTCCAAAACATCCTACTTATTGAAGCGCCTCTTAGTTCAAACTGGCACCTATTTTTCTCTTTCTTTTTTTTCTTTTTTTGATGATTTCCAGTTTCCACACTCATTAGAGTTTGCATGACCAAAAATGCCGATTCCATGACAGACTCTTCAGGGGTGGGGGAGATTAGAGAAAACCACTAGCTGATTCTCACCAATGTTTCCTTCCTTTCTTCTTTCTTTCACTCTACATGTATTCAGCAAGTTCTTCTCAAGCGCTCTTGTCCTAAGCATAATTTATGTGAATAGTGTTGCAGTGCAGGTCACAGTGAAATTCTGCACTGAGCCAGCACCTCATATGAAACATGACTTGATGTCCCCCAGTTGGGGAACACAGGATGCAAATCTACTGCAACATGGAGAACACAGTTTCTGAGCAGTCAGTGTAATGCAGTTGAATGAGTCCTAGACTGTGTCAGGAAACCTATATGGAACTCCCAACTTTGTTATTAATCCTCACAACCTCATACAAGTCATTTGAACTTTTAAGGGCTATGGTTTCTTCAAGTATAAAATGGGACTGCTAGCCCCCTCCCTTGTCAACACCTCAGGAGTATTTGGAAGTATAAGAGATAATGAATGTGAAAACTTCCAGAAAATGTGGACCACTCCAGGCCTGGTGATGCATACTTGCCAACTGAGCTAGTTTCCTGATTTCCCAGACCTCATCTATCCACCCATGGCTATTATCCAACTTGGCAATCCATTGACTTTACCATGCCATTTTAATTGACTGTGAGGAACTCGATTACAGAAAGAAATTAATAGTCATAATGCTTTGGAGGTAGCCCCACTCTCCAGGAACCTCCTGAATATCACTCTGAATAGACATGGTGATACTCAGGAAGCTTCGTGGGATAGAAAGAGCTTGGACCAGGACTCCTGTGAGATATCTAAGCTGGCAAGTCTTTCTCCTCGGGCTTTAGTTTCCTTATTTGTCAAACAAAAGGGTGATTAGACTTACTTGGTTGTTTTTGAGTGGTGCTTTCCAAGTGCTTTGTAGGGCCCATGCTGGGGTCACTGCCTAGGGAGAGGTGATTTGGTCTAAAATATTTGGAAGTGTTTCCAGCTCTCTGATCCCAGGGTGACTTAGCTGTTACCTCCATTTTTAATTCTCTAACTGAGATTTCATTGCAACTAAGGGATGCAAAAGCTTTAAAATTTTTTTCTTTTTTTTTTATTAAACCTGGGGCCTAATGATATCCAAATGCCTGACTTATGGTTCTTTGATCCAGTTAATGAGTGCATTTGCTTTCATCTCCTTCTTTCATGCACATGTAGGTGTGAAAGAGGGGTTTGGTGCTCTACTCATCCCCATCCTTTCCCAGCAGCAAGCTTGGGTCCCCCAGCACTCTCCCTCATCCTCTCCAGTTTCCCCCAAGCCTGCCAGTTTCTGCCTCATACAGCAGAGAGCATGAGGTACTATAGATCTCTGTGCTCTCTGTTTCTGTACTCAAAGCCACTGCCTGTGACAGCTCTGGGGTATTGGATTTCAAGGGAAGGACTCTAACATGTAACATGACTTTTGGAATTCCCAGATACTGGGTTTGGAGGAGAAAGTAGCAGAGAAAAAGCATCCTGGAACTTTTCAGCCATGCTGCAGTGGCACTGAGTCTTATCTGAAAAGACCACTGGTTCTCATGTACCCTTACATGGACTTGCTCACCATGGCCTGCCAGAGCATTCTGTCCTTGGTTTGGATTTTGGAGGGCTTAGTGAAGTAGATTAGATGTATGAAAGCCAAAATCCTTCCAGAGCTGCTGAGCCATCCATGTTTTCTTCTCAATAAACCGTTGTCAGAGAATTTGATTAAATGAACTGACACATAATCTACTTCTAAACAGTAACCCATGGGACAGCTTGTGCCTCTGCATAATCTGTGTTTATATTTGGATCTACCATCTTGCTCTGGACATGCAGGTGTGAAGCATGGGTCACTGGGCTCAAACCGGTGCCTCAGCCTGAGGAAGAGGCACCCAGGCTCAGTGGAGGGACCTGTAGCTCAACACCCTCCTGTCAGCCCTTCTGTGTCAGTGAAGGCCTCTCAGCAGCTGCCCAATGTGAGTTCTTCTAGGAGAGGGTCCCAGTGACTAAGAGCTGGGGAACGTGGGATTTATTGTGTCTCACTAAAAGTAAGCAGAGCTGCCAAAAATGGAAGCGATTTAAGAGTCATGGGTCACTTGTAATTCTAGGTGTCAGGAGGGGTGGATGGCCCTTGCGCTGAGATGCTGAGGAAAGAAACCTGAAAGTGGGTAAAAAAGGTTGAGTCAGATAGCCACAAAAAGTTCTTTCCAACTGTGAATGTTTTCAATTCTAGCCTTCTTTACCTAATTCACAGAATTGCTAAAATGAAATGATGTATATAAAATTATGCAACTCATATAATATGGCATGGGAATATGAGAATTTAAATTCTAGTTCCCTCTCCTTGAACAGAGATGATATCTTACCTGCACTGCCACTGGGTCAGACCCCACAAATAGCCTTAGCAGAGTCTTAGTGGAAGCTTCACTTTCCCTGGAACAGTTCACTGAGATTATCTCAACAATTAGCAGGCTATTCCCCGAGGGCCTCACATCTGCCAGCCCCACTCTGGAGTCTGCTGGAGATAAAGAAGTAGCATAGCCAGTTTAGCTCTTCCCTGTGTCCATTTCCAAGCTCATGTGTTTAATGGTGCCTGTCCCTGCACTGACCGTGAGCTCTGAGAGGGCAGAGCCTTGTGTGCCCCATTCTCTACCATGCTTATCATCTAGCCCACTCAGCCTGACACGTAGTGAGTGTCTAGTAAACTTTGCTGAATAAAGACCCAACACACCAGGGTAATTAAGGGATTAACCATAAGGTTGTGACTCTTCAAGTACTAGTTATTTAGAGAGAGTTTATTTCATTTTGGTCTCTGTTGGCATGTTCCCATATCAGGAAGAGTATCTCTGCTTAGCATGTCTAAGTCAGATCTCCCCATCTTTAATCTTTGTATCTTTTTTATTTTCCCTTAACAGTGAATGCCATTTGATTAACTTACATATGCAAAATATGTGTATGTGTACATACATACATGAGTATGTATATATGCAAGTGGTTAAGTATAATTAACATGTATATTTATATATATCAGGTATAGGAGTATATATATTTGTAAATATACACATAGAAGTATAATATTTATGTGTAAACATGCTCCCATTCTGTTTCTTTGTTTTTGTTTTTGTTTTTTATTTCCTTACCCCCTACTAGAATGCAGGCTTTATTAGAGCAGGGAAGATGGCCTTATTCATTGTTTGTCCTAGTCCACTTTTAGTTGCTATAACAGAATACCCAAGACTGAGTATCTTGTAAAGCACAGAAGTGTGTGCCTCACAGTTCTGGAGACTATGAAGGCCAAGATCAAGGAGGCTGAAATTAGGGATTATTCTGTCTGCTTCCAAGATGATGGCTTGGTCCTCCAGGGGTAAGAACCACTATATCCTCATATGGTGGAAGATCAGAAGAGAGGGAACCCTCTCCCATAGCCATTTTTATAGCATCATTAATCCATTCATAAATGTGGAATGAATTAGTTCTCACTTCCCAAAATACTGAGGCATTGGGTATTGCATTTCCAACACATGAATTTTGGCAAGGACAAAAGCCTTCCAACCATAGCAGTACTCATCTCCGTATCCTAGGATGGGGCCTGCATCTAATTGTTGAATGGGTGAATGAATAAGAGAATGAGAGAAATGGACTTGAGTTGCATCTTAGAGATTGATTATAATTTGGCTGCTAAATTCAGCAGAAGAGAGGGAGAATCCTGAGAGGAAGTGAAGGAGAAGGATCAAAGGATCGTGCAAGCTAGTGAAAGAGAGCAGAGCAAGAACTCAGTGGTTTAAAATCATCTCTGTTCTTATTTATTGTTATACGGGTGGCTGTCAGTGGTTGTCCACTGTGGTTTGCTGGCTCTGCCAGTAAGGACCACAGTGGTCCTTGTCACGTGTATTAGAGCCCTCAAGGAAAACAGCCACTTACCAGAAGTATATGGAGGAGTTTTGCCACTCCGAGTTTCCCAAAACTCCTGATTTAAGAATGTAATGATGCGTTTTAGACTATTTCCCAGCATCAGGATAGTCAGTTTAACTCCTTGTAGATGACTTACTTACCCTATTGTGGTTCTTCAATTTCCGCTTTTGTTTTTGTATCTACTAGAATAGTATAAATAATTACAGAGAGGGGGTGTGGTGGAAATTGAAATGAAATGACAAGCCTCAGGCCTGGGTTTCAGTCTTTGTTCTGTCATTAATTAGCTGTGTGACCTCTATAGTTTTCAGTTTTTATATTCATAAAAGTAGGTGATCAGGGCAAATTCATCTTAAGACACTAATTCTCAAATTCTGTAATGTTTTCCTGTCTTAATTGTCAGCTCTTGATTCATAAATACAGCTCTTCCTGGTCTAGTGGCAGTTCAGTGAAGAACCTTCCTACCATGTAATAAATTATGACAAAGCTCTCAGGCTAGCTGGCTATTTGAAGCACAAAGTTGTTGAACTCCCACACTAACATCTGTCTATCCCCAGAATCACTGAAGGTCCAATTCCTCAGATTTAACATTGTGAGCCCAGTGCATGGGATGGAATACTGCCTTCGGGGCATGGGTTGAGGTCTTGGTGGCAACAGGTCTTGGATCATTTCTGTTAGATCCAAGAGAAGGGAAGCGTGGATCTCTCCAAACCTGAGAAAGGGGCAACTGGGAGGCCTATAATCAAAAGAACAAAAATACTTTACTTTCACTGGTGCTTTATAACTTTTTAAATGGCTCTACATTTTTAAAAAAACATCAGAGAGAGAACAGGTGCCATTGCTAGAATCTGTGCTAAAGGGTATAGGAATTCCCTCAAAAGATTTACAGTTCAGGAAAGAGAACATCGGCAAGAACTGTCCTATACGGCTTACTCTGCTAAGCCCTATAGGGTGTATACAGTAAGTATCACAGAGTCCCAGGGATGGAACAGGAAGTAGCAGCATTAGGCTTTATGAACAAGGTGATATTAGAACTGACAAAAGCCTTGTGGAAATAAGGAAACAAAAATAATATAAAAAATAGCTTTCCCAGGTAGAAGGAACTATGAGACTAGTCTCATAGAAATTGAGGGCTCTGTTATGGTTTATGTCTGGTTGTTCCTCCAAAGCCTCATGTGGTCATGGTGGGGTGCTTTTTGGAGGTGACTGAATCTAGAATTTGTGATGGATTCATGGTCCAAGGCTGGAATTAAGGGTGTGAGTGCTACACATACTCTAGGGAAGTAGCCTTCATACAATATAAGGAAAAGAAATTCTGTCTGTCTGTCTGTCTCTCTCTCTCTCATTGTGTTTGCTGTCTTCAACCACCATAAACTATGGCCTCTCTGCCATATGAAAACCCTGCATTGGAACCAGCCAATTACGGACTGAAACCTCTACAAACTGTGAGCTAAATAAACCTTTCTCCCTTTAACTTTGGGTGTCAGATATTTTGTCTCAGCAGTGAAAGGAAAGTAAGTAAAACAGGCCCTTTGTGACAGAGACATTCTATTATAGCACACATATTTCCAGACACCAGATTAGAATGCTGAGAAATTTAAAATCTATTCATGAATCAAATAGTGGCCACAAAATACTTATAAGCATTAGAAATGCTCAAACTTTCTATTTCAGTCCATTCCTACATAAAAATAAAATAAATCAGCTCAAGATGATCTCTTAATTCTCTAGGGATTATAGATTAATATAATAAGGAGGGCATACATGTGAAGAAGTGAAGAAGATATGTCAGCCACATTTTACCCAATGTCTTATTCCTTCCTCACTGAAACCCTATGTTAGGCATTCTTGGGCTCATTTTACATATAGGCAAATGGAGACTTTGGTATATGAGTTGCTCAAAATCTCATATGTAATGATTTTAGAGCCAGGACAAGAGAACTGAATAATTCCATCTGCAGAATGATAAAACTGATTGTCCTTCTAATAAAATACATTCTAGCTATTCTCATGAACTTCACTAAGGGCCTAGGAAGGGAGATGTTTTCTTTTCCATCAAATGTTAACCATGTGAGCTACAACCATTGTTGGAATGTAAAGTGTCGTTTTGATATTGAAAATTACCTTTATAAAGGGCTAGGGTAATTATCCATCCTCCCCCCAAGTCACTGGGGTTAGAGTCTTAGCTTCATGTGGCCCAGTTAAAAATATTTTTTCATCAGTTCTTTGGACCAGCTGTTGAAAGGACAAAGACTCCACTTTAATGACCGCGTTTTCCTTGCCTAACTGAAGTAAACCCTAGTGAGCGGATACACAGCACTGATAAGCTCTCATCTCTGGGTGAAGTGTCTCTCTTCTTTCAAGCTGAAGGAGCTCAGCATCTGCAGCAAGGAAATCTAATTACATGGTGCATGTTCAAGCTTCAGATGCTGTCAGTTGTGAAATGTGGGAGAAGGAGAAGCATTAAGATAGACACTTACAGAGACCACCATATCCTTTGTATTCTCCAAGGATGAGAAGAGTTGTGTCAGGGACCTCTCCTGGGGGTAATTGATGCAGGGATTCCACAGGTTACTCCTCAAACCATAGATTAGGCTAATCTTGCAAACACTCACTTGCCTAATCACCATCCACCAGCTGCCTTATTGTTAATGTATTGCAAGGAATGATGGTGTCATGATAGTTCAGATATCTAGATTGGACTGGTAAGAAGAGCTTGAGACCATTCATCTGATCATATGGTTTTATATTTGGAGAAACAAATGAAGTGAGTCTCTGAAAATCAAAAACTGTGACCTTCTAGGCATCTAAAAATACCTCACTTTCTTTGTGCAAAATATATATATTTCAATTGAGTACCATTTGTGTTGCATTAATTCCTTTCCTGCTAGGCAGAAGGGCTGACCACTTGATTGGCAGAGGAGAGTATTCATGTTTAACTGGTGAGCAAACTGAAGTCAGCAAGTTTAGCAGTTATGCCTAGGATCACTCTCAGATTTGGCATTGTACTCTAGAGTAGCAGGCAGAATTCCTGATACTGTTAACATTTTCATGACATTGAACTGACTTGAGATAAATTTCTTCTGAGCCTACCATCCCCTTTAAGAAAATTATCTTCGTGGCCAAGAGGGTGTTTTTGTAGCTAGCTGTCTGTCAAGTCATGGTTACTAAACATGGGAGCCAAATTGCATGAAATCAATGAGTTAACACATTGTTGACCATGGAAACATCAACAATGAACGCTAGCTGATCTTGATACCCCTTTCTTCTCTAATATCAATGGACATGACTGAATCCTTTGGCTCCTCTTACAGCTGGCCAAAGTTTTGATAGTTTGTTGTTACTACAGAGGAGATATCCAGTATATTAAAATCCACAACCCGTGCTCCTATAGAATCTTCTCCAAAATACCCCAGTACTGCCTGGAGGGGGCCATGCAAACTACAAGATACCAGGAGATTCATATCCCTAAAGAAGGAAGCCAGCTCAGTGGTGGTTTGAGGGTTAAGGAATGAAGGCATTGAATGCATTTTTAGAAGCTTCGTGGCTACCAGAGAGATCCACTCTGCAGTCCTGTTTTTCCTTCTGTTGCCAAGTTTTCTGCTTTTCAGGAAATCCCTGCAGCCTGTTCTTTATTTGGTTGTAGATGGACACCAAGAGGAAAACATCAGAATGGCCCACTATATATGTGAGACCCTTGAGACGAAAGCCTCCTTTCTGCTGTACTTAGAGGGCAACTGGCAGCTAGTTAATAAATGATGCCAGGTTGGGGGTTAGGCACCTCTGTGCTTCTGGGTCCCTAGGCTTCTGTCACTCTGTCCTTCCCATTGATAAACAGGCTCTGGGATCAGTGAGCCAAATGTTATCCACAGCCTAGGGCTCAGCTCAAGCAAGCCTTATAGAAATGGCTAGAGAGGGATGAAAACCATACCTGCATTTAGGATTTCCAAGAACAAAAGTGTTCTTCCATGTAATCATAAATGAAGATGAGTTAAACTTTATTTAATAGTAGAGTAGTGTCTGGTACGTTCTTATCATATTAGCTGTTTCATTTCATGGGAAAACTGAGACTCAGAGGAATAGTGTTTGCAGTAGAAACCAAGGTTCCTGGCACCCACTGTCATGCTCTTCCTACTGTGCCCACCACATCTTGAGCTGCCTTGGCACCCCAGGAGCTGACATTGCCAGCTTGGCAAGACATGGGTTCATTCAGAAGAAACTTGGAAATACACCACAAACCCTAGGGATGTCTCCATGCCAACTCCACTGATTATGTGGTGAGAAACAGACTCCCAAAGTACATCACTCACCCTGCTTTGGGGAGAACGGATACAGCAAGGTACCTGTTTAATAAATTACTGCTTGCATGTCATCACATATATCCTCATGTGATTCAGAAGCCCACAGCTCTCAAGAACAAAGACAGAGTAGCAGAAGAGCAATTCAGAGAAAAGTGTGCCCAGTGTGGGAAACTCTACTCCATGTGCCAACTGTGTTCCTTTCCCTTCCTGAGCCCCAGTGTTGTTTTTTCTTTTCTTTTCTTTTCTTTTCTTTTTTTTTCTTTTTCCTTATTCCATCAGAATAAGCTAAACTTTCCAAGGCCTATGTAATGGCTACAATCCTGCCTAAATTTTTTTCTTTTTAAACCACAGACTCAAGCTGTTAGGTACATACCCATGAGGTATTAACCATAAAACAGAGAGAAAATTAAAGCTTAGTTTCATCTCCAGAAATGTATGCCACTCTACAACCTGCTAAATTCACACATAATAAAATACGAAGGAAACATCTTTCATTTCTTGATATAAACACAGGGCTTTGAGGGAAAGAAGTGGGGACAGAGGGGGACAGAGGGGACAGAGCAGGCTGAAACCTGCACCAGAGCAGGGCCCATTCCACCCGCAGACTCACCGCAGAGAAGCCGGGCTGGGTAGGCAGGCTGCTTTTATGATGGGAGAAATGACTGTTTTTATAGCACACTAAATAAAACCTGCTTTTGGAGCTAGAAGTTTATTGCCAGAGTGGGGAGGGCTGTTGTTTTGTTTTCTGTTCCCTGCTTCCCTCCCCGAACCCTCCACTTTGGCTGTCACAGGATAAGGAGTGTGCTGAGGTTTCACAAGACCTTAGAAAGTCTATGGAAACAATATGATTTTAAGATTATACTGAAACTTGTCCTAATTTGTTGCTGCATCACATGCTGATTTTATAGGGAGTGCATTGAGCATTCTTGGCTTTCCCAAATCATTAGAAGAGTTCTCAACCAAGCAATAACAAACAGCAGCAATAACCTGCATTTATACAGTGCTTTATGGTTTCCAAAATGTTTTCCCATCCATTAGGTCTTCAAGGCAACCTACAGAAGCAGGCAGGACTAGAGAGATCATTTCTGTAGTATAGAAAGGATGGTTAACACCCAGATAGGTTAAGTTACCTGGTCAAGATCATACCACAATTTAGTTAAGGTCTGAGCAAAACTTAAAAAAGCAGATTAATAAAAAATAAAAAAAGAGCAAACAAAATTAAGCTTTTCACTTGGGAAATGTAGAGTTGTTGGAGGCATTATGATGAGGATGAGGTAAGGTTAAGACACCAGTGAGAATGCAGATGCTGTAGAAGGCAAGTGTCTGTTGAGCTGTAGCTGCAATGGACCTTTCTCTTTGAGAGCTTTCTGCCTTGGTGCATAATGAGCAGAGGCTGGGGAGAAGACCTTGTATACTTTAAGCTTCCAGGAGGCCACAGGAGAAAACTTTCCACTGTCTGATTTTTGCCTGACAGTGAATCCCTCTTCATCAGGAAGGGCCACGGCATCATAGTGCTTCCTGATCTGGGATACAGTGTTCTTTTTCTAATACAAAGTGGTCTCTCATAGCTGTCCTGGCTCCTTCATGCTTTGTCTCTTCTTGGATACAAGGAATTCCCGAAAGGCAGCCCCAAGGAACCTGGCATGAGGCATGTGTAAGCCAGAGGAGCAAGGAAAGAGGCCTCCAGGGCACCTGTTACTAGAGCAACCATGGCAAGTGTCTGAGAAGGAACCCACTGAAGAAGCAAGGGGGTGATCATGGCCAGGCCCTGTAACCAGCTTTTGGGGTGATGGAAAGGCAGACACAAGTAATAAGTGGAGAGGCCAGTCATAAACCTGAGCCTTAACTTGGAGGTGAGCTCATGAAGCCAGACCTAGTGGGAAAGGTCTGGCAAGAGAAAAGATACAGCAAAGTGCAGGGACTGCAGGGTGTCCTTCTGGCATCTTTGGTCTCCTCTTTTTGTGCAGCAGGAACTGACAGGGAAAATGGGAGGAGCAGCCTGAGGTCAGTCAGGATGCAGTGGACCCAGCTCTGTCATGGATTAGCAGTATGAGTTACAGCAATCCATTAGTGTTCTAGGGCTCTGAACCTGTGACTGTAGCATGAGAACAGGGTCTCCAACATGCTTCGCCACTCCCGGTTTCACCTCTTTGAAAGAATGCTAGGCCTCTTCTGTAGCTTGACCAAATACAAGTTTGCTTAATGAAAGAGTCTGTGATAGACAGTCAGATGCATCAGATGCTGGCCTGATAGTTTTTCAGCCACATCCAGACTTCCAGGTCACCGTTCTGTGATGCCTATTACCCCACACAGGCATCACCACTGTTGTATGTCTTGTCCCCATGACAACATAGTCTGTCAGTACCAAATCACTTCTACAAGAACTATGGATGGGGTAGAGTGTTCCAGAAATCTAAAATCTCTGTTAAACTCAATCATGACAGTTGAAGACAAGGGGGAGAATGCATTTCTATTCACGACTTCTGGGCACTGATGAGCACTCTTTAGATTTCATTCTCCAAGAAGCCACCACTACAGTGGGGAAGCCCAAAGTCAAACCATGGGATTCAGAGTGATTCCATGGAACCATGGTCACTGTGTTTGCCTGGTCAAAACATGGTAATAAGCAGAATTGCAGATAACCAGACACTTCTTCAAACTAGTTAGTGTCACCATGGTTATCAGAGACTTCTCACAATTCTCAGGAATTAGAGCTGGAACTCTTCTCCAAAAAGATATGGGGATTGCTGGGGTTAAATAGTACAGTGTCCCCTTACCTTGTCACTGAAGAACTACATTGATGGGTGTGACACCAAAATAACCATAATAATGGACTTGTTGAAGGTTTACAATATGTCCTGTGATAACATTTTTACCAACTTTTGCCTTAACTCTTAACACAGCCCTATCAGGTAGGCTCTGTTATTTTCCCCTTTTCTGTAAGAGAGAAGATAAGGAGTCCCAGGTCATACAGTAGCAAGAGGCAAAGCTGGGATTTTTAGCATCAGTCCTTCTGATTTCTGAGTTTGGATGCACCCCCAGATCCTACTGCATACTAGTATGAGGATAAACATGGCTGTGCACCAGGCACTAATGAACACATGTTTATATTCATTATATAATTACATATGTTTACCTGTTGACCTTATGACATACAGATATTAATTTGCCTATTTTATAGAAAAGGAAATTGGAACACAGAGAAGTCAGGACACACAGCTAGTAAAATTTGGAGTCAGCTAAGGTTTGGGCATAGTCACGGTAGCTCAAGAGTCTGGGGTCCTAACTGCTAAACACTTCCACCCCACAGCCTCTCAGAATGACAGCAAACCATCCACAATTGAGAGGTGCCATGCCACTTTCAACAGGAAGCCACCAGGAGAAAGTTAGGAGCATAAACCAAGTGGGAAATTCCAAGGACCATCAGGAGGAGTTGCATAGGGACCTCTGTGACCACAGCAGCAAGGACATCAGTTGTTGAAAACTCAAACAAGTTCAGGACAGCACTGGAAGAGAGGCAGGAACAAATCCTAGTCAACCCCACTCCAGGCCCAGGCATCTGCCACATGCCTTTGTTGAGGTGGTGTCTCCGACCCTATGAGACCCTGCCGAATGACTCCTACCACACGCTGGCAGTCTCCAGTGTTCCCTGGGAAGCTTTGAAGAATCTGAGGAATTCAACATCTTTTTGACATTTTACATTCGATTTATAGTCACTGGTTATCTTAGCTGTAATAGTAAAAAGTACCAGTTCTGTTGTCAAGAGCACTTATAAATAAGAAACAAGGAAACATGAATTAAACAGGAAAAAAGACACACACCCCCGTCTTTTTTTTGGTTCCTTTCACACACAAACCTGGTGTAATCATGGCACTTGATCTTTGAGTCCTCTCCAGGTCTTGCCTGCATTGCTGGATTCATACTGTTCTCCCTCCAACTCCTATACCCTGGCCACGAGCTGAACAGTCCTAACCCTCTTGCATGTAGAAGCACCTCGGCTGCAGTGCGGGACAAACTTGACTGCAGCGGGGTCTCCAGCACTACCCAGTAAAACACTAGAGTCCTGGGCCCCAGCCAGGATGACACCCGGCTTGCAGAGCAGAGACCTGGGGAGCTGCATGGAACAGATGCGTGTGGGTGTGCACTCTCATCCACAGGCAAGTTTGGGAAATGGGGGGAGGGCTTTTGTTTGTTTGTTTGTTTGTTTCCTTTTATTTTTTGGTGGTGGGGAGGTGAATCGCCAGTACCTACTCAGTCTACTCCCTTCCTGAGAGGTAGGGTTCCTGATCTCCTGCCATGCCTGTTCAGCCACTGAATGTACCAAAGTCTTTTTAATCCATCTCCAAGGGACGTGATATCCAGACCCCAGTGCTCCACACTACTAATTTTGCCCCCTTATCATATGCTAACAATTCCACGTCTGTGTCTTCCTTTCTAGAGAGAGGACAAATAAAGAACAAAGCCGTAGAAGAGAAGAGCTAGCATGTTTTTGAAACCTAAACGCTGTTCCATATTCTTCGTTTCAATTAGTGTGTGACCAGTGGTCAATTCCTTCAGTCCAAAATGTGTCTGAGGCCAAGACTGTGCCCTTGTTTCAGCCTGGTCACCTTGGAAGCCCAGTCCAGTGCCACAGGGCCCAGCTGGAGGCCAAGGAACCTTGCACAGGGAGGGCGAGGCCTACTGATGGAAAAGACTGAACAGCACTGTTGCTAGTGGATTCTAAGGCAGCAGGACCTCAGCACCTAAATAGTGCAATAAGAGACCTGTGCTTCCTTTCCAGAAGGACACAGTGACAGGCTGTCACGCTCCAGCGAGTCCCTCGAAGCCCACCGCACGGCTGTCCTGGAAGTGATTGCCACATGCATCAAACTAAATGTCCTTTAAATTTTCTGAAGTCCACTTCCACCTATTTTGCTGAAAGGCTGTTTTCTTTGCTTTTGCTTTTGCTTTTGCTTTCTTTTCTTTTCTTTCCTTTCCTTTCCTTTCCTTTCCTTTCCTTTCCTTTCCTTTTCTTTTCTTTTCTTTTCTTATCTTTTCTTTTTCTGGTATGTCACATCATTGAAAGCTCAGTTTTAGTTTTATCCCAGTGGGAGCACGTTTCTAGACTTAAGGGATGAACTCTTTGCATCCTTCTGAAAGCAGCCAGGGACAAGAGTACAGGGACTCCAGGGTACATTTGCTCTTGGCTGCGGCAGCTGGTCAGCACAGGAAGGGGTGCCACACCTTCTAAGGGCAGATAGACCTCAGCTCAAAGCAGGGAAAGCGCTCTCTGATAGGCTGAACATCACATTTCGTGCATTAGTGAGCTCCTGAGGTTGAATGTGCTCAGGTGGCTCTCAGAAAGGCCCTGGAGGAAGAGCTTCAACTCTTGAGTGCTGACTTTCCAGGTGGGTGGAAGGTGACCGGAGCCTGGTTCCAAGAGGGCTTCTGGAAGGAGTGGCTGCAGAATTGTCTCCTCTCTATGCCCCTTTCAGCTGGAGGTTGTTTTTCAGTAAAACAGTTTACTGAAAAATACAAAATACCTTTGTGTATGCCAGCTACTGGCCAGGCACTACGTTAAATACTTGACATTCATTGTCTTCCGATGCTCTGGGCTCCCCCACTGCACGAGACACTACTGCTAGTTTCCAGATGGAGAAACTCAGCTCAAAGAGGCCAAATGGCTTTGCCCCATCCAAGGTAGAGCCGGGATTGAGACCTGGCACTGAGTCTGGGACTCAGCACGCTGCAGTCTATCCATTATTCCATGGATCGCAGGAAAAGTAGTGACAGCAGTCCAAGGCTTAGAAAAAGACCCCCGTGTCTATAGTGAAGTTCGTGGGCATCTCTGTGGAGCCTGTTAGAAATGCAGAATCTCAGTTCCACCCCAGACAAAAGTCTGTGTTTTAACAGGATTCCTAGGAAGATTTTCTGCTATTTAAATTTGAGAAGTGCTGGGTTCCAATCCTCCCTCTACCATCTGCTCTGGTACTTCCATCAGCACCCCAGTCCTCTCTCTCCCCTTCTAGTTGAGATGGGGGGGCAAGAGAACAGTGAACAG
>RJWT010004932.1:0-32088 GCA_004365215.1 Cuniculus paca
TTTTTTTTTTTTTTTTTTTTGCGGCACTGGGGATTGAACTCACAACCTTGTGCTTGCCAGGCAGGCGCTTAGGCTGCTGAGCTAGATCCCCAGCCCTGGTGTTTTTGAGACAGGGTCTCACTATGCCTTTTAGGCTGGCCTTGAGCTCACTTTGTAGCCCAGGCTGGTCTCTAACTCACAATGATCCGCCTGTCTCAGCCTCCCGAGTGCTGGGGTTACAGGCGTGAGCCACCATGCCGAGCTCTTTCTGTAGTAATTTTAAACGGGCATATCTGTCTTGCTCTCTTAGGCCCATTTGTGAATGATTTCCCTTTTTCACAATTCTCTTAAGCCAAGTTGCCCACTTACACTGACAGCAAGTGGCTATAAACCTATAAAGTTCTTTCATATGCAGTAGAATGCTACGATCACTTTCGATGATGTGTCCCTACGTTGCTGCAGTACTTGTTAAAATGAAGTGAATTGAGAACTGCTCTCCACCTCACACACACTCCCTAAATCTAGTATGTTATAAATTGTTCTCAAGATTGTTGTTTTTTGTGTTTGTTTTGTTTTTTTGTTGGTGGTGGTGTTTTGGGTACCAGAAATGGAACTCACAACCTCGCACTTACCAGGCAAGCGCCTGAACCACTGAGCTAAATCCCTGGCCAAGTTTTTCTTTTTAAGCAGTGAGGATGTTTCCTTTCAAATAAAATTTTGTATGCCTTTTTTTTTCCCAGTATGCTGCTGGAGATTGACCCCAAGGCCTTTGCACTGAGCGACATCCCTGGCCCTTTTTTAATTTTTACTTTGAGCTAGGTCTCACTTAAGTTGCCCAGGCTGGACTGAAACTTGGAATCCGTTTGCCTCAACCTCCCAAAGTGCTGGGATTATAGACATGTGCCACCACACCCAGCTAAATTTTATATGAATTCTTCTACATTGATGAGGGTTAAGAGATTATACTTCTGGTTGGTTGTTGAGCTTTTATCTTGTCCCTCAGGCATCATCTTCCCCTCTATCTGTACACATTCCGTCTCAGGAAGGCAGCCTGAAAACATTAGGTTCCATCATGCTAGAAATTCAGGTGGTCACAGCTGGAATTCTTGTCTGAAATCTAAATTCTCAAAAGTCACAGGATAAGCAGCATTATACTAGTTTTCAATTTCAGGCAGTATTTTGTTGTGAAGATTTATTTTAAAGAGAAGTGGCCCGTATTTTTAAAAAATGTGTTCAAAGTCTAGATCACATCTTTGTGTTTCTACATAAGTCACCTAGGTTTATTTAAGGTAGTTGCAAGTGTTTTATTACATAAGCATTTCAAATTAACACTGAGCTTGTAAAGTTAACAATTTGTTCACTCAAGTTGAATGGTTTACACAGATATAGTTAAAGAATTCTATAAAACCACTGTGGTGTGTATAAGTACAAAGTCTATAGGAACAGATACAATGGCAACCACATCTGATTCTCGGTAATAACAAGTCTAAACTAAGGGGTATACCCTGTTGTGAAATCAGAACTTTCAAAGCAATTTTCTGGTATCTGATTCTGTTTAAGGTAATAATGATAATTGTTTTAAGTATTAATTTACATCATTTCAGTTAGTCTTTCTGACAGTGGACCAGTTAAGGACATTAAGTTGAACATTAAGGACAGACTTCGTAGTGGTTGAGTGACATTTTTAGGGTTATAAGCTAGTAAGTGGCAGCAAGAGTGTAAGCACAGATCTAGGATTTACTCTAGGATAAATTCTCAATCACTGTATTTTATCGTATTTCTTGTCTAGCAAAGAACAACTTTTATTGTGCTGTGTCACCCTACATTTTTAAAATGTTTGACATTAGGTAAAAATGTTTACATGTGGCTCATAGATCAGGCGAATTTTGTCCATGAAAACAGTAATCTTATTAGAAAACACGAACTTCGATTGAGGCAATGAGCTTCACCCTTGAAAGGGTTCTTTTTCCTTCTTTTTGCTGTGACCTCAGTTATCTTATCACCAGATACCTAAGGCAGTGGTGATTTAACAGATATTTCAGATTGAGTGGATCTGGAATGTACGTAAGGCTCCCTCAGGTGATTCTGCCCCTTAACTCAGTCTGGTGTACACTATGTACTCCTGTACCCAATTACTTTTTCTAGAAATTTCTTAATGGAACCTGCTAAATGTGACCAGAATAATCCTCTTAAAAGTGCAAATAAAAGCATATTATGTCTTAGGGCTAGGAATATTCCTCTGTGGTAGAGTCCTTGCCTAGCATGCTTGGCTTTGATTTCTAGCCCTCCTACCCCAAAGCCAGATCACTTCTCTACTTCAACACCTGCAGCTTTTCCTTGGGTGCATAGCAGACATGGCAGTGGACTCTATTCACATTAAGTCCTCCATCCTGTCCTTTGCAGGTCTTCCCAACTTGTCATTCATTACTGCTCAGAAGCTTGACAGAGCTGCCATTCTCTATGCAGTACTAATTCGTAGACCACCTTGCCTTCTTGCTGTTGGCACTATACCAGGGTTTTTTTTTTTTTTTGCATTAGTACTATGCAGTGTCTTAGTCTTAGCCTAGCAGCCCCAGCTCAGCAGCTCCTTCCGTCCTCCGCTGAGAATGAGTGCTCCCTTTTCTAAAGCCTTGACAATAAACACATCATCCCTTTTACTGTAGATACTTACGAGGCATCGTATCTATAAGCTCTTTTTAGACAAGGCCATATTCAGGCTTTATTAAGTGCCTGTTTTGTGCCACCAGCCACTGATACAGATGAGATACAGCAGGGGAGAAAAAGCAGAAATCAGTAGTGTCCTTTTAATGGACCTGCTTTGTACTGCTGCATGTTTTAAAGAGTTCTGTTGAGTCTGTCAAAGACCGGGAAAGTTAATCTGAACAGTGATTATAATGTTGTGATTGTAATATACAGACATAAAAACTTTTTTACTGGTGGCATCAGGTAGTTTCAAGTCATATTTTTCTACATCTTTAAAATCACCTATATAATGAGCATTTCAAATAAGTTAAAACTGTTAAATGACAGTGTGATTATAATTTGAATCATTGATAATGCAGTGAACTAGGCTGTTTATTAATAATTTTTGGTTACCAGCATGAAAGAAAACAGCTTCAAGTGCTACATTAAATTTTTTTTCATTCACTTACCTCTCAAAGGGCTTTTTATTTTTCCTAGGACCTCTCATTTTTGCAGTTCTTTTTTAACTGAAAGAAACTAAAGGTGATTTTAAAATTTAACATGTGGAAAATCGCTGAAGATCTTCTCTGTGGTGCCACATGCTTGGTTTTCCAACACAAAAATGACTGAATTTTCATTGAAATAACCCCAGCTGTATTATCTGTTAGTTAAGGCAAAGTGAATTAGGACCATTGTTGCCATAAGTGGTGTATTACACTGGGGATATATATGATATGTGTTCCTGGCTTCTGAAAGTGGAGCAGATTTGCCAAGAAAATGAAGTATTCCACTAAGATTTTTTTTAAGTGCTTAAAAGAGACCTGGATTCCATTAATGTGTTTCAGTAGAGTACCTAATTTAACTGTTCAAAATGGTTAGGAAATTTATAAAGACTTTCAAAGTTCTTTATTACCTCTAGGAACTTGCTCTAGGGCAGTGGTGGCAAGTCTGGCACACGTGTTTCAGCAGGCTGTTGATATGATTGAAAGCCCTGTTCAAATGGTTCGCCATCACTGCTCTAGAGGGTATACCCTATTCCAAGGAATCTTAACAAATTCATGATCATCATTCAAATGTCCATCAATGGTAAGTGCCTTGAATTTGAACCCAGGCTATCCTGCTGTTAAAATTACAAGCAAATTAGCTTGATGTGGTGGTGCATGCCTGTAGTTCTAGCACTTGGAAGGCTGAGGTAGGAGGATCCCAGGACTTCAAAGCCAGCCTGGGCTACATAGGGAGTGCAAGTCCTGCTTGAACTTCATAGTGGGACCCTGTCCTTTTTTTTTTTTTTTTTTTCAATCTGTTTGAAACAGGGTCTCATTATGCAGTTCAGGCTGGCCTTGAGCTCACTTTGTAGCCCAGGCTGGTCTCCAACTTGCATTGATCCTCCTGGCTCTGTGGGACCCTGTCTTAAAAAAAAAAATTACCAAAACAGTAATGAATAGACATTTCTCAGCAGCAGTAGTGCAGATGAATAATAAGTACTTGAAAAAATGTTCAATATCTCTGGCCATTAGAGAAATGCAAATTAAAACAATGAGATTCCATCTTACTCCAGAAAGAATGGGTGTCATCAGAAAATCAAATAATAGCAAATACTGGGGGGAGACTGTGGGTAAAAGGTTCCCTTCTTCATTGTTGGTGGGACTGTAAACTGATACAACCATTAAGGAGAATCAGTAAGAAGGGAGATTCCTTCAGAAAACTGAAAGTTCCACTCTACCCACATGCGTTCCCCTTCTTTCTGTGTATCTTTCCAGTAGAGTTAAAGATATAGTGATGCATGCATACCCGTGTTTATAGCAACACAATTCATAATAGCTAAATCTTGGAAGTGGCCTATGTGTCCAGCCAATGAATGGGTAAAGAAAATGGTATTTATGCACAATGGAGTAATAGTCCACCATAAAGAAGGATAAACTAGTCATCTGTAGGAAAATGGATGCGCCTTGAGACCATAATGTTAAGTAGGCACATAAGCTTAAATATTGAATGCCCCCCCCCCCGCACCAGGGATCAAACTCAAAACCTTGCACTCGTCATGCCTGCACTTAGGCCGCTGAGCTAAATCCCCAACCCTTGTCTTTTTGAGACAGGGTCTCACTATGCCATTCAGGCTGGCCTTGAGCTCACTTTGTAGCCCAGGCTGGTCTCGAACTCACAACAATCCTCCAGTCTCAGCCTCCCGAGTGCTGGGATTACAGGCGTGAGCCACCACACCCAGCTGAATGGTTTCTTTTATATGAGAAAGATTAGAAGTAAACAGCAAAATAAAAGACAATAGGAAATAGGGAGATCTTTTGCAAATGGGAAGGGGACTAAAAGATGGGAGGGAGGGAGCAGGAAGAAGTAGATGAAAAAAGATATATTCTGTCCATTTACCCACTCCCACATGAAGAATGTATTCATTATGCACTGCAAACACACTAATAAAAAAAAATTTGTAAATAGTGCCCTGAGAGAAAAATTTCAAAAAATCACAAGCAAAACCTGTTTTCTTCCATACTTGTGGCTGTTGCCTTTTTTCCAGTAGCTACATTATTTTTTTAACTCCCATATACATTAATAAAAACTTCACCATGTTAGACATTTTTAAGTGCACAATTCTAGAACATTACATTTACATTGTTACAAGAAAAGTGGAATTATCAAAATATTTTTATTTAACATGATATATCCCAAATACTATCTCAATATACCAAAATCTTTATAAAGACATTTATGAGATTTTCATTTTTTCATACTGTCTTGGAAATCTGGAGTACATTTTATATTGAAATCATATCTCAGTTTACCTATATTTCTTAAAAATTTGCAGAATTTTCAGTCAACACTTGCATGAGTAAACATTATATATAGTGTTTTTGTTTGTTTTTTGTTTTTTTCTTTTCCAAAGAAAATACCAAGTTAGGGTTATATCTCAGTAGTGGAACATTTGCCTAGCATGTGTGAGACTCTGGGTTCAACACCCAGAATCCCCCCCACACACATTTCAAAAAAAGGAAAAACAAATTACGTGTCATAAAAATCTGTGATATATATATTGTGTTTAAGAGTTATTACCTTCCCTTTGAGTAAAATTTTATAAACTACATTCTTTACCTCAGGTGTGTTTTGCTTTTCTAATTTTGGTGACAGCTTTATTGAGATGTACAGTCATACCTCAGTTCATAAACTCTTCTGTTCACAAATTGTACATCTGGTGACAAACACAACCACGGCCATCTTCCTAACAAACCCAGTCATCTTCCCCAAAATCATCAAACAAATTAAGTTCATAAACTGAGGTACCATTGTACTTGTGCCACACAATTCACCCAAAGTGTATATAACGCAGTGGTTTTTAGAATAGTCACAGAATTGTACAACTATCACCAGTTGATTTTAGAACATTTTCGTCACCCCAAAAAGAAACCTAGTAGCAATTAACAGTCTTCATCCCACCTAACCCCATTTTCATATCCCTAAGCAGCCTTAATCTCCTTTTCTGTACTCTAGATTTGCCTTGTTCTAGTTCTGGTACAGGGCTACACACTATTAGAAAAACATGCTTAAAGTGTTATCATTGAGGAAATGATAAAAGAGTGACATATGTCTTACGTTTTGAAATGCTGTCATGTTAAGCATACCTAGGTTATGGTTTTTATTTTTTTTTTTACGGTACCAGGGATTGAACTCACAACCTCATGCTTGCCAGGCAGGCACTTAGGCCACTGAGCCAAATCCCTGGCCCTTGGTTTTTATTTTGCAAGGTTGTACAGTTACAACTGAGAACTCCTGCAGGTAAGACTATGTAATGGCTGTTGACATCTGTAGTGATGGTAAGAGCACTCTAAGTCAAGTCTTCCCAGGGTTGAGCTCTTGTTTCCATACTTTCTGGTCATTCCACTGATTTGTACAGATTCTTACTATTTCAACTATTTATCCTGGGTTGGCTGAATTTTTTAATTTTATAAGGCCATTTCAACCTTGGGTTCAAGAGTTCTGTTGAGTTCCATCAGTTAGGACCAGGAAAATTAACTGAAAAATGATAATGTGACATGTTGTAAGTAACATGCATATATATGTGACATGCTGCTTTATAATGAATGTCAGAGCTCAGAACCTCATCTGCATGGTGGAGCACTGCATCCTGGTCCTTGAAGTGTGGCCTCAGTTGACACGTAGTTTTCACAGGCAAACAGGTGCTTCATCTTACCTGCTAATCTGCAACATGAGAAGAGTTTAAATGAGGCAGCCTTTGGATTCTTTTAGCGATTTCCAAAGGGTTGCTTTTTCATAACAAATATCAGTTAATACAGTGGACCCTCAAGTCACAAACTGAATTTTAGGTTTAACTTACAACAAAAGTCTATGAATTATGACCTGTATGCCAGCCTCTTGTATGGTTGTAAACAAAGACTCGCGATGCCAGAAAAGCATATGCAAATATTCGTACGCATTAGTCTGAGCCCATATGCGTGTTTGTGAACGTGATTTCAGTCAGTGCTTTATATAATTGCTACAACTACTGCTATCAGAATGGCCCCAAAAAAGCTAAAAAAGAAGCTAAAGAAGGAACAAAAGGTAAAGAAATTGAATCGCAATTGAAAAGAATGAAATTGTGGAGAAATATGAGAGGCATTTGTGTGATCGACCTCGCTAATATATATAGCTTGTGGAAATCCACCATCTCAACAGTCTTACAGAGAAAAGATTTGTATAAGGAAGCTAGTGTTGCTAAAGGTGTTACCCATATTAGTAAGTCATGATCAACCGTGTTAGACAAGATAGGCCATTATTAGTGTGGATAAACAAAAGGCTGATGGCAGGTTATAGCCTATCTGACTGTAAATTGTGAAAAGCTAGATAAATGCAGATCTCATAAAGAATAATAAATCAGGTGATAACAGTGGAACATTTCATGCAAGTAAGGGATGGATTCGCAATTTTAAGGCAAGAACTGCAGTTTGTAGTGTAACTAGGCATGGTGAAGAGCTGCTAAAAATTACATTCACCACTTTGAAACAGTGACACACAGAAATGACTTGACTCTCATCAAGTTTTCAACTGTGATGAAACTGACTTCATGGAAGAAAATGTTCAGGAGAACATGTATTACCCAGAAAGAGAAAAAAATGGCCACAAGTGCTGTGTGCCAGTGCAAGTGGTGACCTCAAGATAAAGCCTCTCTGGTTTATTACTGAGACCCCTGGGGTATTCAGAAAACAAAGTTGTAAAGGATAAGCTAGGGGTCATGTGGAGATTTAATACAAAAGCCTGGCTAATAAGAGTACTTTTTCTTCAGTGGATCAGGGAGGCTTTCTGTCCTGCTGTTAAAAAAATGTGTAGAGGACAAAAGTTTACCACTCAAGGCTGTCATGGGCAGTGCTCCCGCTTACCCACAAGATTGGGAAAAACAATTGGCTGAAGAATTCCCATGGCTGTCAGTCAAGTTCCTCCCACCTGATGTAACTCCTCTTGCAGCATGTGAACCACCAGGTTATAACTAACTTCAAGAAGCTGTACACCAAGGAACTACTCCTGAAGTGTTTGCAGATGGTCTCAGGTACAGATTTAACTTTAAAAGAGTTCTTGGGAGGAACTTTACATCTTTTCCTATGTGGGGTTAATTGAGAAATCCTGGGCCAATGTCTGAAGACGCTGAGATCTGACTTCAAGAAAGTGTGGCCTCTGAGATTCCCCCTCACCCCAGAGAGAATGACTGCTATCAAGAAATCAAGCAGTAACAAATGCTGGAAGGGCTATGGGGAAAAAGGAGCCCTTCTCCATTGTTGGTGGGAATGCAGACTGGTGCAACCACTGTGGAAATCTGTGTGGAGATTTCCTCAAAAAACTAGGACTAGAGGCCCCATTCAACTCAGCTATTCCCCTCCTGGGTCTTCCCAAAAGAATTAAAAACATCATATCACAGTGATATATGTGTACCCGTGTTTATAGCAGCGCATTTTGTAATACCCAGATCTTGGAATAAACCTAAATGCCCATTGACTGAAGAATGGATAAAAAAGTTGTGGTGGTTTTATACAATGGAGTACTACTGAGGCATAAAGAAGGATAAACTGGACACTTACAAGTAAATGGATGCAACTTGAGAACATACTCATTAGTGAAATAAATAAGATACACATGTAAACTTGGTATTGTTCTGTTAGTGCGAGAAGCTGAAAGAAACAACGTGTGTGTATATAAAAGAAATAGTTAAGCTAGTTATACTACTAATTTCTCTGAGTTCACTGAAGAGAAAAATTTGTGCTGGTATTCGAAAAATTGAATGCAGATGTCTTGTGCTCTGCATGAATGATACAGAGATGACAACGCGCAATGTAGGTACCATTATTGCGCCGTGATTGATGTGTTTTTTCTTTTTTTTTTTTTTTTTTTTTTTTTGCGGCACTGGGGATTGAACTCACGACCTTGCGCTTGCCGGGCAGGCGCTTAGGCCGCTGAGCTAGATCCCCGGCCCTGGTGTTTTTGAGACAGGGTCTCACTATCCCGTTCAGGCTGGCCTTGAGCTCACTTTGTAGCCCAGGCTGGTCTCTAACTCACAATGATCCGCCTGTCTCAGCCTCCCGAGTGCTGGGATTACAGGCGTGAGCCACCACGCCCGGCTTTTCTTTTTATTCTTGAAATAAAATTGATTTGGAAAAAAATAAATTAGTAAAAAATAAAAAGTGTGGCCTGAAATTATATCCGAGAGAGACTTTGAAGGCTGCATAGAGGAGCCTGAGCCGTCAATTGACCTTGTGGTTGATGACACTGTCAGCAGAGTGCATAGGCTTGCAGGCAGACAGCGGTGATGTGGAGGAACTGGTGGAGGAGCACGCAGGAATGGTCTACAGAGGAACTTCGGCAGCTTCTGGCTGAGCAACAGAGAGAGGCTGCTGAGGAGCTTTCTGAAGAGGAGGGGGTGTGGTAACAATCCGTGCAGCTAAGTCGTTCTTCTGGAATAAAGGAGGTCCTGAAGAAATCGACAGAGCTGCAAACACTTGTAGGGAAGACCCACCCAGACAGAAAAAGCTAGTCGTTGCAGTCACTTAATGACAATATCATGTCTTACTACAGAACAGTGTTAAAGAAAAGATAGAAACAGACAACCTTAAACCAATTTTTTAATGCTGGAAAGAGTGAGACCGAGTGAGCCAGAAGAAAGTCCTGAGGAGACAAAGGACATCAGAGAACCAGATTCCTGGTGTTCTTATGGAAGAGAATTCTTTCAAACAATAAACAATAATCACCTTCCATTTCATCCTCTTTTCCTACAATTCAAAGATGTCCGCTTGAATGACAGACACAGTATGAAATTGTTTCTGGTAAACTAGGCACATTTTATAACTTCGGTGCATACACTAGGAAAATTGTGTTTCTGGTAAATTATGCACATTATACAACCCCCCCCCCATTTACTATGAAAGAGTTAAGGCATGCTTTGGTGAGGTTTGGAATGCATTAAGAGTATTTCCCTTATTTCTTATGGGAAGAGTAGTCTTGACTTACAACCAGTTTGAGTTACGACCAGCCCTCGCAAACGAATTGAGTTCATGAGTGAAGGGTTCACTGTTGTAGAAATTGAGTCTCAATCTTTTGCATTCCCTAAAGGTGTTTCAACTGAACATCTGTTCTTTTTCATTTTGGAAACAATGTTTACAAGCCCCTGTAACTCAGGATGCCGGGCCTATTGTTAGATTCTAAACAGAGTTTTTGGGCTAGGGAATGAAGCTGGTGTTAGTGCAATTGGGCAGTAGGCCCTGGGTTTCATCACCAGCACCACACTTCAAAAAAGTCTGTTTTCTCACCATCTGTTCCAGCCAGTAATGGAAAGGGCCGCATATATTAAAAAATAAAATAAGATTTCAGTTGATTGTAATCATGCGTGAAATGACTGCCCCCATACACATCTGGGAGCATTAAATAATATCCAGAGTTAATATAGTGTTGTCTCTCTGTCTCCTACATTTGTCACATCCAGAATAACAGTTTTTGTCGGCCAGCACAGACTGGAGCTCATTCATTGGAGAACGAATGACCTGTAAGATCACAGAACAAGTAATGGAAAGGGAAACATGATTAGCTAAGAGAAAAGGGACACTTGGGAGGGAAGAGGGAGTGTCTGAAAAATTTGAAATTTCACAAGTGTGATTAAATATTACAATTCTACAGCTGAACTGAGCCATGGATAGGCCATAAAACTTAAATGGACTGGGGAAGTGGTCATTGTGCATTTCCCTTACTTGCATGAGGGCCCTAGTTTACATCCCCAGCATGACCAAAAATATCCCCAAAATTTCTGACCAGACCAGAGCTAGGTAGTGTGGATTGAGCTCTGGGGGGGGATTTTGTGTTGCCCCTACGCCAGGTCAGTGGTGGTGATCCTAGGCACGAGTGCCAAGGTGGTCTGTTCGTGTCATTGAAAGCTCTGAAAGGTTCACCATCACTGAGGCCAGGAGACGCAGAGTGTCTTGGAGTGGGTTTGTTTGTAGAAGGGACTTGTTCACAGTGGTTAGAAATGCTCATTTAAACATTTTGTACAGGACACTGTTGAGGTAAATATTACCACTTTGCCTTGCAGAATTTAATTTCCCTGCTCAAGATAGAGGTATGGAACCTAAGAATTGAATAATTGATAACTGATATGGTTAAAAATGCGAAGAAAAAAGAAAATGGGTCTGTATGTGTAGAGGCAATTTTTATGGTGCTTTATTAAATTGGATACTTTTTATAAAATTGGGACAGTGGTGAAAGTCCATTGCGGTTAGTAATTAAGAATAGAAGAAAATAGAAAAGTCGCGTTTCCTGCCTGCTTCTTGTCTTTATGAGCGTCCTAATATGATTATCCTGTGCAGTATAATTGATGTTCATTATTCAGATTCGGCATTCAGGCCTGGGGTTGTAGCTCAGTGGCGCAGCACCTGCTTGGTAAGCACAAAGTCCTGAGTTTGATTCCTGGTACCAAAAACAGAGATTTGGCATTCAGTATGTATGTCATCATTTGCAAAATAGCTTCTTGTTCAGACTGTTTCCAAAAAGCCCCCTTTGGTACCCTCAGTTATACTTAATTTTCCAGTAAGCATAAGGAAGGTACTAAACTTCACTTTTTTCCTTCTGTCTTACTGCAATATTCTATCTGTTGATCCAGAATAGTATTGTGGCCCCTAGATAGAGATTTCTGTGGTGTTTGAAATGGGGGGTAGTGGTGGCATTAGAGCTCTTTTCTGGGAAAAACTTCCGCCATCTGTAAGGTCTTTCACCTGAGTTCGTAGGAGAGTTAAGGATGAGGTACTACTCAGTGTTGCGTGTTTAAGAAAAAGAGTAATTGCATGGCTGTTTCAAGACTGAATGTAGACTGTCAATATGGTTCTTCATGGGAGGGTCTAGCAGGGTTTTATAAGGCTCATTTGTAAATTACATTAAATTAACCTTCTTACATCTGTTTGAATTGTGTCAGATTTGATTTGTTCACCCCTTCAGATACAGATTCTAGGATAGTCTAGGAGTAAAGTGGAATAATCTTAGGAAAGAAAAGGGTTAATGACTTATAAAAGGTTTTACTATGACCATGCTGTTACTCAATGATTAATATAGACGAGTATTAACTATGTTACTATAGAAGAGTAGGAAAGGAAGAGACTACATAAACATGGGAATGATGTTTTCTGCCTAGTTTTTCTCTTAATTTCTCATATGATCTATTCTCAAGAAAACAAAAAAAGGTACCATCTTAGGCAGTAGTAAAGTAACTGTTATTTTTTATTGTTCGTGAGACTCTTAAAATGCCTTTCCTTGGAAAACTGCCACGACAGCAGCACTTTTAGTTAGCTCATCAATTGAAAGAAACTTCAAAAATTGGACTCAACAAGCATCAGGTGAAATGAAATCCCCTCTTGTCACTGAACATCAAAAGGATCGTCGTTTGAGGAGAAAATATGTGATTATCTGTCAATTGTGATTATATTCTTCAATAAAGGTTTTACCCAAAAACTTTCTTTTTTTTTTTTGCGGCACCGGGGATTGAACTCATGACCTTGCGCTTGCCAGGCAGGCGCTGAGGCCGCTGAGCTAGATCCCCAGCCCTTCCAAAAACTTTTTTAAGCTCTGGTGGGGCATATAAATAACAGTATCAGCATTAATTAGAGTACTTTAAGTATAAAGGATCTGAATTTCTTACATTAATCTGGGTTGATGATGTTGTGAAAAATGAAAATGTTTATATTGTAGTAACTTGAATGTCTTCCTTATTTTCTTTTGTTTGTTTTGGTTCGATTTTGGCTTTTTGTTTTAGGGCAGGGTCTTGCTGGGTAGCCCAGGCTGGCTTCAAACTCACGGCAATCCTCCTGCCTCAGCCTCCCAAATGTTGGGATTACAGATGTGCACCACTGCATCCAACCTGTCTTATTTTCTGTGAAGTTAGAAAATACAGCTGCCATTTTTCTACATCATCATTTGTACCCCATGATTTACCACCACTCGCTGGCCATATTCTTTTTTAAAATTATTGAAATTCTTTCTAATTTAGCCATCAGTCTTCATGCTTTGATGAATTGCTTACTAAGCCCAGATTCTGCATTTCAGTAGACTCCCAATTTGGCATAAATGTGCACCATAGATTGAGTTTTGACAAGTGACTAATTCAGGAAGATACATGGGAGCAGAGAACTTTTCATTGTCCCTTTCATTGTGGCCATCTGCACTTTTTCTCTTAAATTTCACCTAAGATTCCTTTGGGGGTGGGGAGATTTTGCTGCTAAAAAAAAGTTTGACTATACAGTGGTTTAGACTGTACATTGACGTTTAGGTGTTACCAGGAAAAAGTAAGCATCCTTGTATGGCACTTCATATTGTGTTAAGGATTTTCGTGTGTGTAAAAATTACAGATCGACGTATAGATTCACATTCCTCTATGTAACTGATAATACTAGTTGTCACTCTGGTATATGTGTAGATTTTCATTCCCAAACACTATTAGAAAGTGCCAGTTATTCCTCCTGTGATGGAAAATTAGACATGCTGTTGTATTAACTGGCATGTTAAAAATTAGCACCATATACTTTGTGTATTTGTGTGGTGTTGGGGATCAAACCCAGGGCCTCGTACATGCTGGCGATCTCCCCTATCCTGAGCCACACCTTCCATCCATAGCACCATATATTCTTAGAAGTTTAGAAACATCAAGTAAGAATGCATATTAAAATGTGAAGATTTAGTGTACTAAAAAATGCTGTACTTTGATCCTTTGGAGTAGCTTAAACTATAAGCTGGAAATTTTTGATTGAGATGCTTGCTTTTCTTTCTGGCTTGGTATTCTGTGCCCAGCCAAAGATTTTTTCATTTGGGTGTATTTTTGGTTTGGTTTGGTTTGGTTTGGTTTGGTTTTTGTTGATGGTGGTCTTTTTTACTTTCTGATGTCAGAGTAATAAGTATTTTTCTGCTTCTGAAAATAGTACTAAATGGTACTATTTTGACCTGGTAGCTTTCAGAGAGACTACCATAGACAGGGCCCTGTTATTTTGGTGTGTCTAGTCCTGTAAGTTTTACTTTGTGCATCTAACCTGGCACTGTCAGCTGCTGGGTTCTTCTCCACCTTCCTGACCCAAACCAGAGTGCAGTCTCTGACTAGATCCAGGGCTTTTAGCAGAGAGGATATTTCATAAATCACAATTAGGTTTGTCAGTTAATGGCCTCTTTGCTCATAGTTATTGATGTTGTATCATGATCCTTTCCCTCTACAGACTGAGCCTACAGATAGATTATTTCCTTATGAGCCAGACTGTCTGTACTTGGAGTAAAGAAATGTTTTTGGATTTGGTATTTGGAAGGGAGAGAGTCTCAGACATTTACTTACATGGTTTTAATTAATCTGTTAGGGCCTAGGCAAATCTCAGATTTTTCACTTACTTGACTCTTGCTTTCAAAGAAAACACATGAGTAGGAGATAGGCTTGCATTAGTAAAACTTTAATGTTTGGGCCCTATCTATAGGTGTGGGTATAATTTGCAAAGATTGATAGCAAAGAATATAATTAAAAAGTGAATTTAAAGCATAGTCACAAATTAAGCCTAGTTCATCAGCTGGTATGTACTTAACCAAAAAGCTATCTACTTTGTCATAAGACATTTACAAATGTTAACTGAATAAATGATTGAGCTTTCTCCAAATTCTGTTACAAAGTAACTATGTCTTCTGAGAAACTCCTGTTCTCCTAGATCTATTTCACCAGTGCAGTTTAGCATAAAATACCCCGTTTTCCATCATCAACCAAGTTTGGGGCACATGTCTGACTCTGTGCTAATAATTGTCTACAGAGATGAATGCTTTCATTGGTACGTTGGGGAACATATGCTGTTCAGTGGAGGAGAGACCTGACAGTTCAAGAGTTGGCAGGTGGGGATGGTGCCAGGAGGAGGCTAGACAAGCAAAAACAACTCTCTGAGCTTTTACACTCTACCTATGTGTTCTAGGCCCCATCTTCTAGAAGAAAAACATCGTTTAAAGGGCAAGAACTGGGCCAGGGATTTAGCTCTATGACATGAGCACCTGCCTGGCAAGCGTGAGGTTGTGAGTTCAATCCCCAGTGCCAGGAAAAAAAAAAAAACATAACATAAAATATAAATGGCAAGAACTGTCTTAGTCTTCTGTTCTCAGCACAGTGACTGGCAAAGTAGAGGTACTCCAAAAATTACTGTTAAACAGATGAACAGTGAGTACAGTTCCATTAAATTGTGTATTTCCTGTTTTATGCCCTGCTGAAAGGAGCTCTCCTTGGTATTAGGATGTCAAAGATAATGATGCTGCCTGGTAATAATGGCCATCCTGGTAACCTCAAGGCAGAAAAGAGGGTTAGCTACTAATGGGCAAATCTGGGGGGAAAGTGTTTGGCATTACTGTAAGTCATCTTCTAAGAGTAATGATTATAAACGTTTCGTTTTCACCTCTTAGAGAAATGAGATCTCAGGCAAAGGCTATTTCTTTATTCTCTATTTCTTTATTCTCACCTCTCATGACTTAAGTATGGATCCTGTGTCTAGGTTTTTTAAAACAAAAGATTTTGAGGCTTGGGGTAATTGTTGTAGAAGTTTTGTTTTGTTTTGTTTTGTTTTGTCTTTGTCTTTTTGAGACAGGGTTTCACTAGGCAGTTCAGGCTGGCCTTGAACTCGCTTTGTAGCCCAGGCTGACCTGGAACTCCCAGCCATCCTCCTGCCTCACCTCCAGAGTGCTGAGATTACGGGCATGCACAACCACACCCACCCTGTAGAATTTTTAAAATGAGAATCAAATAGAGGGCCAGGGATTTAGTTCAGAGGTAGAAGTGCCTGCCTGGCAAGCACAAGTTCCTGAGTTTGATTCCCATTACTAAATAAATAAATAAATAAATAAATAAATAAATAAATAAAATGGATAAGTGGCTGGGGCTGTAGCTCAATGGTGCAGCACCTGCCTGGCAAGCATGAAGTCCTGAGTTCAATTCCCAGTATCCAAAAAAGCAAACCAAAACAAACAAACAAACAAAATCAAATGAATAACTAATAAATCCTGGGGCCAGCTATTGATTTGTTTGAACTTTGACTTAACAGCAAATAGTGGGCTGAAAAAAACAGTAGTGGGCTGAATTCTTTTTCAAATCATCCGTAATAATTCTAACAGCGTCTAGGTAGAGTATGGTGGATACTTTATTTCAAGGAATTGTTCGATTTGTGATAGGAATAGAAAAGCCCAAGCAGTGTACAGGAGAAATGGCAGTGAGTGAGCTGCAGGGCTGGAAGGTGGTGGGAAGGGAGCCTCCTTTGCTTATGCGTTCCTGCGGTGGCATGGCGGAAAGTGCAGGGCTACTGTGGCCACTGCTTGTTACCAGCAAGAAGGCTGTCTGGTATGATGAGGCTGAGAAATGGTTTTCATTGAATGCTCTTCTCTTTCAGGCCCACTTAAACTTTGGTACTTCATAGAGAGTATTTTAAGACTCTAACATCTGATACCCAGATTGACAATTTCTGAAGTTGTTTAGGTAGTTTTTACCCCCCCCCAGTTTTTATCATTAATCCTGATTTTTTTTAATTAAAATAATAAATGAAGCAACATGATATTTCATTACATTTGGATTAGTTGACTGGTGACTTGCATGTTGCAAATGATAGTGATATTGTACAGTGACAGCCTTTAGTGATTAAAAGACCAGCTAGATATATATTCAGTTTGAATTGCTAGTGCTTTGGCATTTGTTTTTGCTGGTTTTGATCTTAGAGCTACTTTATTCTGCAAAGTTATTTTGAATTTGGATTATTAAAATGATAATACAGCTGGATGCGGTGGCACATGCCTATAATCCCAGCACTCTGGAGGCTCAGGCAAGAGGGTGGTCTCAAATTCAAGGCCACCCTGAACTACATAGCAAGACCCTGTCTCCAAAAACAAAAATTGATGACAAATTTTTCTCGTATTTTATGGAAACATTTCTTAGCGCATTAGAAGATACACAAATTCTCAGCTGCTCAAAGTATACTGATTTTCTTATTAAGTGCAAAATTTTAGTTTTTTGAGGAACTTGAGAAAGTGAGCCTAAATTTTTTTAACCTATTAGGTTAATTTTTCAACTTTTTTTTTTTTTTTAATACCAGGGATTGAACTCACGACCTCACCCTTGTCAGGCAGAGCTAAATCCCCAGCATTTTTCAACTTCTTAAATGTGGGATTTTTGTTCTTCAAAAAAAAATCACATAAAGTCTATGCCCAGCCTTCCTCCATGGCAGCATTCTTTCTGTGGCTATCTGTGAATGCCTCTGTCCAGGTGTGTTGCTGGCCGAGGAACAAGTTACACAAGCATTTGTCTTTGGTTTGGGGAGTGTGCAGACGCTGTTAAGAATTTTTCATGAATACCATAGCAGTGAGCAGGACAGTTCCCAGTTAACAAAAACCTCTTCCTGGCACTCAAAAGTGTGTGGTAATGATGCTGAAATAGTGAGCATTTTTCTATTCTCAGAGGTTCAACATCACAAGGAGAAAAGCATTCACACTTGATTTAAAAATAATTGGTTGGGCTGGGCGTGGTGGCTCACGCCTGTAATCCCAGCACTCGGGAGGCTGAGACAGGCGGATCATTGTGAGTTCGAGACCAGCCTGGGCTACAAAGTGAGCTCAAGGCCAGCCTGAACGGCATAGTGAGACCCTGTCTCAAAAACAGGGCTGAGGCTCTAGCTCAGCGGTCTAAGCGCCTGGTCATGCGCAAGGTCATGAGTTCAATCCCCGGTGCCGCAAAAATAAAATAAAATAAAATAATTGGTTGGTATTATTTCCCTAGTTCTCAACTTGAAGTTCATCACTGTAATGAATTTTTAAAGCCTAATCAGAATTGTGCCAGATTAGATTCAAAATCTATAATATAAAAGGTTCTATTAAAGTAGAAAAAAAAAAGAGAGCCTATTTTTGCCTGCTTAAGTATTCAAAATATACTAGATAAGGATACCTATATATCTTTTTGTCAGATGGAGCCAGGGTTTGGGATCCTTTCATCAGTGAAATTAGTAAATATTACAAGTTGTACGTGTTTTGACTTTGACTTAAATTTTTTTTTCCAATAGAAACTATGTTCCAACTTCCTGTCAACAATCTTGGCAGTTTAAGAAAAGCCCGGAAAACTGTGAAAAAAATACTTAGTGACATTGGGTTGGAATACTGTAAAGAACATATAGAAGTAAGTAGCATGCTGTTTTTCAATTTTAACATGACTTAGGTTCTGATCCATTACTTTGTGTCAGTGGTCAGAATGATTAACCGTCAGGTGTGACTCTGAATATTAACCACAGCAGTAGCTTCACCGAACCTTTCTTAACTAGCGTAACTTACTCCCTTCTCCCCAAAATGGGCACATTCATCTTTGCACTCAGAAGCAAAACAGCTATCATGGGGACCTTAAGCATGTCAGACACTGTACTAGCAGTTTTAAATTGTCTGGAGATGTCATTAGAACGAACTTTGGGGTATTACAGGAACTCTTGTCTGTGATTTACAAATGAAGAAAGTAGTAGTTCAGCCTCACAGCTGAGGAAGGGGAAGGGGAACTTGGAGCCTGTTTCTCATTCTCATAGGCCTGAATGTTCTGGTTGTCCTTCTAATTACTGAGGCATGGTGGTTTGGGTGCTTGTCATCTCTTTCTTCAGGATTTGAGCATTTGTTGTCCCTTTTGACCCATCAGAGACTATTATCTTCCCCTTGCATAACAGTTTGGCCTTCACAAACTGTTTTTGTAGCCTTTTTATTCTATGAACTTTACAACACCCCCACTGGGATAGCTAGTGCAACGGTCTCCTCCTTTTCCAGATCTCCTTGCTCCAGATCTTATGGATAGTCGGTCAAAGCTTCAGGTTGAAAGGAATGTTTAAAACTGGTTTTCCTTGCTACCCTTTAATTTCCAGCTGCCAGGGGCCATGGCTATCTTGTTCACCCATTTATCCCCCAGCACGTAGCACAGTGCTTGGTACACAGTAGGTACTCAGAACATGTTTGAATAGAATTGGAAGTTAAAAGGCAGTTCATTCATGGAACAGGTTTTCTTTTCCTGAGTACCACTTGTAATACTCCAGGGTATGTCATGAGGGTGAAGCTTCTCAAAAGTGGTTTTGTCAACTTGCATTGTCCCCAGTGCAGAAGTCCCCCTTCTCCAACCCCTTGAGATCAGATAGGTCTGCCCAGATGAAACAGCTCATTCCCTCTCTACTCTGGGGTTATCTTCACAGAAATGAAATAATGCAAGTATTAAGGTGCCTTTTCTGTCCTTCGTGTGCTTTGTTCTTCCCTTTATATACTCTGGAATTTGCATGTACTTGGTTTCCTCCCTGAAACTGAACCATTTAGGGACAAGGGAAGTTTTACCCTAAGACTTACTATTTTCCTAGTCTGGCGGGACAGGAGGCATTAAAATTTTACAAAAGAGTATAAATTTTAACACCACACTGCTTACTTTGAGTAACTTTCTCTCCAGTATGGATTTTAAAATCCTGAGTTTTTTTCCTGACCCAACCTCTCCCTCTTTCCCCAAACTACTTTGTTGTGGGCACAGAACCAGAATATCACACCTGCAAGGCTATTAATAAACATGGTTACCTTAGATTCCATTCCAGTACCGTATCACTGAGGGCTTGGTGTTCTGGTATATGAGTATGTGGCTGGAGTTTTTACTTAATTAGTACATCCGTGGTTTCATTGGAGACTGGCTGGCTATTAGGGGAATGTACAGTAGATACAAAGTGTTTAATGCCACATACGCCTTTTTGTATTTCCTAAGAGCTTTGTCACTCCTAGTTTAGTTTTGGGGTGTTTGATTTTACTGTGGTTCTCCCCAATACTAGTTAAGAAGTGGGATTTATATGTATGGTTAGTCTAGAGTTTATAGCACTGATTTTATAAACTTCTTTCACTGTTTTCTAGGATTTTAAGCAGTTTGAACCTAATGACTTTTATTTGAAAAACACTACATGGGAGGATGTAGGACTGTGGGACCCTTCACTTACAAAAAACCAGGTAAGTAGCACAGATGAGGCCCCAAATGGCAGCACCGTTGGTGTAACTCACTCAAAGCACTGGCCCTTTCATCAGTGTTCATGGGCACCAACTTAACATGGGAGATACCAAAATTACATACTCATGCTTTTCTAGTAGTAAGGAAAACTAAACAGACTTTATTTTGTTTGTTGGATGGTTTTTGTCATTAAACTCAAACATTTAAGTGTAAAAACAAAAGGAAATTTCGTTTCCTCACTGTTCTGCAACCCACAGTACACTAGTCTTTCCTTAGTAAGTGCTTTGGCTCTGCAAAATGTTCTCTCCACCATTGTGCTTATCCATTTACCCATCATTTTTGTGTGTCTCCATTGCTACCCTTGGATTTTCTAGAAGGACCAGACTCTTCCATCTAAGGTCTTCTTTATACAACGTTGACAGCACCCAGTCTCTGGAGGAGTGGGGAAGGTGACTGCAGGATGATAGTGACATATGCAGCTTACTTGTTACACGTTGGCCTTAAAAACAGTATTAGTTTCTAGTGCCAACAGATCTCAATAGAAGAGGATATAATGAGGACGGGTTGAGATACTTTCTTTTTCCTTAGGGAAAAGTGATTGTGAATTCATGTTTTAATTCTAATTCTATACTGGAGGTCTTTTCATCTATTGGAGTATACTTAGTAAGAAATTCATACTTTTGGGCTCTATCTCACATATTTAAGTGGTTTGTTGTTATTAATACTCTAGAAAAAGATATTAACCAACAGCCTTAGGGTGTATACTTTCAGGTGGGACACATAAGTCAGTTTTTATGAATCAGAAAGCCTCAGAACCTAATGCTAGGGAAGGTTCATACTTTAAGGAAAAGCAACTTACTTTCATTCAAAGTAGTACCTGAAGCAAAGCAGGTTTCTCGGGGAAAAAATAACCTTTCAGAGAGACCAATGTGGAAGTATTAATGGTCTTAATTCTGAAAGTTGCTCCTTGATATCAGTATACAAAGTGTGATAGAAAAGTATGCTGAATGTTTCAATTAAAACTTATTATTCTAAAAGACACATTGTATTTAATCCCTGTCAGAATAATCTCCTGACTATGATTCTACTTACCCCACTATTCTTGCCACTCTGAAGCAATTCTGAAAGTTCTCTTTGGTCAGTATCTTTAGTTACACCGTCTTGGTTGCCTTGATGTCCTGTCCTGAAACATTTGATTCAAAATGGTTCCTTTTCGTAGTCGTTTTGACTGTAGGAGAGAGCGAGAGAGCAGAAGTCACAGGGCATCAGTTGTGGTGAACAAGGTAATTGAGGACCATAATGGTTTTACAAGCCTGCTCTTTTATTGGATGGCACTTGGCAGCAGCATTTGCTGTGTTTTCAGTTACACCTGGTAAAGGCACTCAGAAAAGACTTCCAGAACTGCTTCAGAACGGGCAGGAACAATGGGATGTGTGTTTGAAGAGGGGCATTGTTAGAGGAAATAATGGCAATGTGAGCTGGACGTAGTGGCTCACGCCTGTAATCCCAGCACTCTGGAGGCTGAGACAGGAGGATCATTGTGAGTTTGAGCCCAGCCTGGGCTACAAAGTGAGCTCAAGGCCAGCCTGAATGGCATAGCGAGACCCTGCCTTAAAAAGACAAGGGCCAGGGATCTAGCTCAGTGGTCTAAGCGCCAGGTTGTGAGTTCAATCCATGATGCCGCAAAAAAAAAAACCAAAAAAACTGACAATGTGCCTTTTATTGTAATACATTTTTACAATTTGGACATTCATCGTATATTTTGGTCACCTCTTGTATTCTGCAATGTATTGCTAGCTTTTAAAAAACATGCACTTCACACAGTCTGTAGGACATTTTTATTTAACTTATTTGAATAAAAGCATCTGTCACTTTATTGGTCTTGAAGATACTGTTTACTTGTGAAGGAGCAGCCAGGCATATGCAAGAAAGATGATGTCAAATCATTAGTTTTAGGATCAGCAGTGAAATCTAGATGTACACTATATACTTAGAGAAAAAAATGTTTGAGATTTGCCCTTTTATATGAAAAATTTTTGATGTTGGAAAGATTAAAGGATATATCAAGAGTTGTTGTCCAGTTGCCCTAAAACACTCTGGGCCCTTAATTTTACTATATTATAAACCTGATGCAATTAACAACTTTCTAATTCACTAAGGATGATTTTATATAGTTTAGTCTTGTTATCCCTAATTGTAAAATGTTTGTTCTGAAGCCATTTGTCTTTGGTTTATCTGAAACCAATCAACAAATACGACACTGGTCTTCTCTGAACATTGGGAAAGAACTTGGCATTTAGTTTTGAGTTGGTTGTGGGAGCAGTGTTTGTTTAGTTTGGTTGTTTTGTTTTTTGAGACAGGGTCTTCCTTTGTAATTCAGGCTGGTTTTGAACTCACCGTACTGTGTAGCCCAGGCTGGCCTCAGTCCTCCTGCCTCAGCCTCCCCAGTGCTGGGATTGTAGGCATGTGCCACCATGCCCAGCCATTTAGTTTTTAATTTACACTGGTAGACATAAATACAGCTATTTTGTTTAAAGTGGCTTTTTCATAAGAGTTTCTCATTCATAAACTTATTCCGCAAGAGGAAAAAAACATACAAAAATCAGTACATTACAGTTTGTTGTAAAAATAGCATTCTGAGAAGGGAGAGGTCACGTTTAAAACCTAAAACCTGTTGTTGCCTACCTAAAGTGACAATCTGATTCTAGTTTCTGTGTTTCCTTCAGGACTATCGGACAAAACCTTTTTGCTGCAGCGCTTGTCCATTTTCCTCAAAATTCTTCTCTGCCTACAAAAGTCATTTCCGGAATGTCCATAGTGAAGACTTTGAAAATAGGATTCTCCTTAATTGCCCTTATTGTACCTTCAATGCAGACAAAAAGACTTTGGAAACACACATTAAAATATTTCATGCTCCAAACGCCAGCGCACCAAGTAGCAGCCTCAGCACTTTCAAAGATAAAAACAAAAATGATGGCCTTAAACCTAAGCAGGCTGACAGTGTAGAGCAAGCTGTTTATTACTGTAAGAAGTGCACTTACCGAGATCCTCTTTATGAAATAGTTAGGAAGCACATTTACAGGGAACATTTTCAACACGTGGCAGCACCTTACATAGCAAAGGCAGGAGAAAAATCACTCAACGGTGCAGTCCCCTTAGGCTCAAATGCCCGGGAAGAGTGTAGTATTCACTGCAAGCGATGCCTTTTCATGCCAAAGTCCTATGAAGCTTTGGTACAACATGTCATCGAAGACCACGAACGCATAGGCTATCAGGTCACTGCCATGATTGGGCACACCAACGTGGTGGTTCCCCGATCCAAACCCTTGATGCTAATTGCTCCCAAACCTCAAGACAAAAAGGGCATGGGACTGCCCCCACGCATTGGTTCCCTTGCTTCCGGAAGCGTCCGGTCTTTACCATCACAGCAGATGGTGAATCGACTGTCAATACCAAAGCCTAACTTAAATTCCACGGGAGTCAACATGATGTCCAGTGTTCACCTGCAGCAGAACAACTATGGCGTAAAATCTGTAGGCCAGGGCTACAACGTTGGTCAGTCAATGAGACTAGGGCTCGGTGGCAACGCGCCTGTTTCCATCCCTCAGCAGTCTCAGTCTGTGAAGCAGTTACTTCCAAGTGGAAATGGAAGATCTTACGGGCTTGGGGCAGAGCAGAGGTCTCAGGCACCAGCAAGATACTCCCTACAGGCTGCTAATGCCTCTTCTCTCTCATCGGGCCAGTTAAAGTCTCCTTCCCTCTCCCAGTCTCAGGCCTCCAGGGTATTAGGTCAGCCCAGTTCTAAACCTACCACGGCTGCCACCGGCCCTCCCCCAGGTAATACTTCCGCAACTCAAAAGTGGAAAATATGTACAATCTGTAATGAGCTCTTTCCTGAAAATGTCTACAGTGTGCACTTCGAAAAAGAACATAAAGCTGAGAAAGTCCCAGCAGTAGCCAACTATATTATGAAAATACACAATTTTACTAGCAAATGCCTCTACTGTAATCGCTATTTGCCCACAGATACTTTGCTCAACCATATGTTAATTCATGGTCTGTCTTGTCCATACTGCCGTTCTACTTTCAATGATGTAGAAAAGATGGCCGCTCATATGAGAATGGTTCACATTGATGAAGAGATGGGACCTAAGACGGATTCTACTTTGAGTTTTGATTTGACATTGCAGCAGGGCAGTCATACTAACATCCATCTCCTGGTAACCACATACAACCTGAGGGATGCCCCCGCTGAATCGGTTGCTTATCATGCCCAAAATAACCCTCCACTTCCTCCAAAGCCACAGCCAAAAGTTCAGGAAAAGGCAGATATTCCTGTTAAAAGTTCACCTCAAGCTGCAGTGCCCTATAAAAAAGATGTTGGGAAAACTCTTTGTCCTCTTTGCTTTTCAATCCTAAAAGGACCCATATCTGATGCACTTGCACATCATTTACGAGAGAGGCACCAGGTTATTCAGACAGTTCATCCAGTTGAGAAAAAGCTCACCTACAAATGTATCCATTGCCTTGGTGTATACACCAGCAACATGACCGCTTCGACTATCACTCTGCATCTAGTTCACTGCAGGGGTGTTGGAAAGACCCAGAATGGCCAGGATAAAACAAATGCACCTTCTCGGCTTAATCAGTCTCCAGGCCTGGCACCTGTGAAGCGTACCTACGAGCAAATGGAATTTCCCTTACTGAAAAAACGAAAGTTGGATGATGATAGTGATTCACCCAGCTTCTTTGAAGAGAAACCTGAAGAGCCTGTTGTTTTAGCTTTAGACCCCAAGGGTCATGAAGATGATTCCTATGAAGCTAGGAAAAGCTTTCTAACAAAGTATTTTAACAAACAGCCCTATCCTACCAGGAGAGAAATCGAGAAGTTAGCAGCTAGTTTGTGGTTGTGGAAGAGTGACATTGCTTCCCATTTTAGTAACAAAAGGAAGAAGTGTGTTCGTGATTGTGAAAAGTATAAGCCTGGTGTGTTGTTGGGCTTTAACATGAAAGAGTTAAATAAAGTCAAACATGAGATGGATTTCGATGCTGAGTGGCTGTTCGAAAACCATGATGAGAAGGATTCCAGAGTCAATGCCAGTAAGACCGTTGATAAGAAGCTTAACCTTGGGAAGGAAGATGACAGTTCATCAGATAGTTTCGAAAATTTAGAGGAAGAATCCAACGGAAGTGGTAGCCCTTTTGACCCTGGTTTTGAAGTTGAGCCTAAAGTCCCTAATGATAACCCAGAGGAACATGTACCGAAGGTAATTCCTGAGGATGCGCTAGAACCTGAAGAGAAGCTAGACCAAAAAGAGGAGGATGGTTCAAAATACGAAACTATTCATTTGACTGAGGAACCAGCCAAACTAATGCATGATGCTTCTGACAGTGAGGTTGACCAAGATGATGTTGTTGAATGGAAAGAGGGTGCTTCGCCATCTGAGAGCGGGCCTGGCTCCCAACAGGTGTCAGACTTTGAGGATAACACGTGTGAAATGAAGCCAGGAACCTGGTCTGACGAGTCTTCCCAGAGTGAAGATACGAGGAGCAGTAAGCCAGCTGCCAAAAAAAAGGCTACCATGCCAGGTGACAGAGAGCAGCTACAGTGGAAGAATAGTTCCTATGGAAAAGTTGAAGGATTTTGGTCCAAGGACCAGTCGCAGTGGAAGAATGCATCTGAGAATAATGAGCGCTTATCCAACCCCCAGATGGAGTGGCAGAATAGCACAATTGACAGTGAGGATGGGGAGCAGTTTGACAGCATGACTGACGGAGTGGCTGAACCAATGCATGGCAGCTTAACGGGAGTGAAACTAAGCAGCCAGCAGGCATGAGTGCCTGCCCTCATGGCACTGGTGACATGCTCCAGCTGGGAGCTCACTCTGCTCCTCCAGTCTGACTACAAAGCTGTCTTAACTGGTACTGCCTTGTGATGACTGGTCAGCGGGCTGTGGGGACAAGTTGCAGTCCCAGTGGTTATTTCTGAGTCTGTGATACAAGATTGGCTGATCCTTAATTTCTGATAGACATGGTAACTATGAAAAACCAGTACGCTGGTGGCTCACGAACGCACATGAGGAAAAGCAGAGGTTTATTTTATCTGCCTTTTCAACATTTCTTTCCCTCTGTAAAATGTTTGGTTGGATGTCCTTGAGAAGCGTTATGCTGATTCCATGGTAGTATAAGGCCAACATACAAGCTACCAGTCTAATGTGTATAGTAGACTCTGGGAAAATCGATTTTTTTTTTCATGTATTCATTCTGAATAGTTGAAATGTATATTTGTACAGTCTTTTAGACCTATTCCAGTGATGCTTATGGTATTGTTATTGTGTGCCCATCATAGATGTTTCTTTTTTTAGTGTTGCCCTTGCTGTGTAATAAACGCTATATCTAGTTTCCCTAGCAAAAGCTTGAACCTACGCTAGTACGGACCTTTGGACAGACTTAGTTTTTGCACATAACCTTGTACAATCTTGCAACAGAGGCCAGTCACATAAGAGATATATCTGGACTCTCTTGTATTATAGAATTTTTTCTTGTTCTGAATATCCTTGACATTACAACTGTCAAAAACTGGTATTTCAGATGTTTCTGAAATCTTTTAAGCTAAAATCACATGCAAGAATTGACTTTGCAGCTACTAATTTTGACACCTTTTAGATCTGTATAAAAGTGTGTTGTGTTAAAGCAGCAAACCAAATGAGTGCTGCATTTTGGATATTTAGTTTTCTCTTTAGTTAAACACCACCCTGGTGTATTCATTTATACCATCTAATATATGACACACTGTGTAGTATGTATAATTTTGTGATCTTTATTTCTCTTTGTATTCATTTTAAGCATCTAAATAAATTGCTGTATTGTGCTTAATGTAAATATTTGCTTTATTACATGTGACAGTCCTGAGTGTCTATCATACCTTATGCCATTTGATGTCATGGCGCGCTCATCAGAGACAGAAGCCACAGTCGCCAAGGAAACTCACATGGAAGATCGTACATTTGCATAAAGAATGCTTTCTCTTAAGGCACCTGTTACCAATTATTTTGTGTTTTCTCCCTTTTAACTGCAAAAGTAAACATCCTTGGCTTCTTCAGTTCCCCTTTTGTTAAGGAACAGAGCTTGCATATTAATGTAAATATCTCCGTGATAAAAGGATGTAAACAGAAATTTGGCATTAATTTGCAAGTAGAATCTTAATGCCCTGATATTGTGCTAATTTTTACGTTAACATAGGAATGATTGTACTAAATGGGCAACTGCTCTTCGTTCAAATTCCTTTGACCCATCTTGCTATTGTGAAAAGGGCTTTAGAGAGCACACTTTGGGGGGCATCAAGATGGAAAGAGCTGGTCTGTTTGCTGTGTATAGATTCCCAAGAGCTGCTGGTGCTAAAAGCAGAAAGTTACAAGGAGGCAGAAATAGGCCACCATTTTCAGCAGTTACAATCGGTGCCCCATCCCTGCTGAACTTGGTCAGTCCCCTCCAGGGACTTGAGCCTAAGAAACCTGTAGTGACAGACTTGTGTAATTTTTAATTTCCAAGAAAAAGAATTGTTACTTGAGACTATCCCTAGAATGTTACCTGTCTCAATAAAGGAAAAAAGCATAGACTAGAATTTAAGTACCTGGGCCTCACATGGAGCCTTTTGAGATGTTATACCAGATATGTTATAAATTCTGTGTGTACCAGCTAATGGGGCAGGGTGTCCCTGAATTCAGATGCTACAGATTGATAAATAATGAATACCAGCTGAATTTAGCCATCTCACGTTTGTGGGGGATTACTCTGCATAATTCACAGGTGAGAAGAACTTAGCCTGATTGAGGGTCCCGGGTAGAGGACTAATGAGGCTTTGTGCAAATAGGGTTGGGACAGGGTAGGCACCTGGGGTCCTGGTTGGACATCTGAACACAGACATGGATTCTTCTTTGCTAAGGAGTAGGCAGTGGGCCTCCAGCACTAAGAGAGGGATTTTTAGCACTTAAAAAAAAAAGAGTTGGAAGTGAAAGATTCCCAACTGGAAATGTTGCAGAAGCCCTAAAAGGATCTCAATAAAAGCCATTTTAAAAGAATGCTGTTGCTACTGTTTGCTTTAAGAAAAATTTGGAGGTCATTTAACTGAAATATATGTCATCTTACAGTTTGAGACAGCCTCTTAACAGCAGGCCAAACAATTCTGTAAGTGTCTAATGGGGAGTAAACCTAATTATTCCTTCCAAAGAGCGTTTTCTTTTTGCCCTTCAAATTTCCTTGTGGAAGTGAGTTTCAGAGTCAGACTGGCTGTGACTGTGCTTTCTCTAGCTTGTCAGCACCTAGAAGCATTTTCTCACCCCATCTTTGCTTCCTTGTCATTGAGCAGGACAGGGAGATGTCCATCCAACATCTTTGTCCCTGTGTAGAAAAGGACTTGCCCTTATTGCCTATGGTCGTGTGTCCATTCCATACAGGTGTCTGTAAAGAGGAGCGTTTCTGACGTAAGACAGAAGAGTGCCAGGTTTTGAAAACATCTGTTAAAAGATGGCAATTCCCTGTCTAACGCTTCTGTAAAAGTGATTAATCCTGTTTTCTTGCCGAGGGAGCACTGCTATAGAGCAGTGTATCATTTCCCCCTCTGCCTTAGCCTGCTATCCTGTCCCCTCGTGATGGAGCCCAGAAATCACCCCCAAGTTATTCCATGCCCATAACTTTTGAGGAGCACTTAGCCTGCGTGAAGAAAAATCTCTGCTTAATGAAACTAAGTGGAACACGATATATAGGCAATGGACTTTTCTACCCATGATGACCTTTATTTTTAACCCATAAAGTCCAAACATGCACCAGAGTCACCCATTTGCTATTATGTCTTTGTATCCTACTTCCTGTCTGTCCACTCCACTTAGAACTTGAACATTCAACTGTGACTTGAATATATGTGGAGTTGCAACTTGGGGTTGTGTTCAGAACTCGGCATCTGAGACCGGGAATTTGGCTCAGTGGCACAAGCACCTGCCTGGGAAATGTAAGGTTGTGAGTTTGATCCCTGGTACCAAAACAAAAAAAGTTTAAGCCGGGTGTGGTGGTGCACAACTGTAATCCCAGTGCTCGGGAGGCTGAGACAGGAGGATTGTTGCGAGTTTGAGACCAGCCTAGGCTACAAAGTGAGCTCAAGGCCAGCCTGAACTGTATAGTGAGACCCTGTCTCAAAAAGACATGGGCGAGGGATTTAGCTCAGTGGTGTAAGTGCCTGCCTGGCAAGCGCAAGGTCATGACTTTGATCCCTGGTGCTGCAAAAAAAAAAAAGTTTAGCCAGGCATGATGGCACATACCTATAATCCCAGCGCTTGGGAGGCTGAGGCAGGAGAATCACTGAGTTTGAGGCCAACCTCTACATAGTTCAAGGCCAGTCTGAACTACACAACAAGACCCTGTCTCAAAAAAGACAAAAATGAGCATCTGTGGGGCAGAAGTTACAATACAGTAACTGAAACCCTCAAATCCTTTCTGTCTGCCAACTAAGGGCAGTCCATAGTCATTGCTGTGACCAATCTGCATGGAGTAAAGGGCAGAATCCTTCCTACTACATATTTTAAGTGATTTTTCCTTGCCTTGTTTGTATGTGTCTCAAAATTCCATGTTTCTGTGGCTCACGCAAACCTCTCCCCCACTCCAGTGCACCATCTGGCCTCAAGGTGCAAGATCATTTAAACCTAAGCTGGCCTTTGCAGTAAAAATCCTGCTGTATCTTTATTAATCTCTTATCAAAATAAAATTGATATAATAGATTGGATATGTTTAGGAAACAAAGCAACTTAAAAAGGGCTTTTCTAATGTACTGGCTGCCACCTAGATGAGAGCAGATCATGACAGCCTTGTGCCTGAAACAGCCGTCTGGGAGTCTGGGAATCCGAGGAAGACCCCGCCTGGGAATCAGGAGGAAGCCCCAGTGCAGGGCTCGCACGTTGTAACTGCAAGAAGCCTCCTCAGCGTACCCCTGGGGAGAGGGCTTGGAGAAGCTCCCCCTGTTCCAGAGGGGGCCTCCAGGCAGGCGAGGGACCTGATGCCACGCCTGCCAGGGTAATGTGGCGCTCGACGTACTGGAAACTCAGAGCTTGTGTGAATCCTTATCTACTCAAATGTTTTCTGAACATTACCTAGGCGTTTTCCCGTGACTCGTAGGGCACTAGATCCAAGACATCCACGCCCTCGAAGCAGACCTTCCGTGGTTCTCCACAACTCACAAAAGGGACAGAAAAGAGAAACCTGCAGAGGGACCATCGGCTCCAGGTTCAGATGCCGACCTCACCGGAAGGTTCAGAGAAGCTAACTTGTCCCTCAAGTTAACAAAGGAGGTGGTGTGCGCTCAGATCTGGGATATCTGCGCAGCCCCTGTGCCCCCAGCCGTCCAGCCTCGGCGCCGGGTAAAGACGAGCCTTGTGACACAGGCTGCCTTGCAGGGACTAAGGAGCTGTGTGGGCCCCAGCCTAAGCTAGCTGTATTTTACCTGGCACAGGGTTTCCCAAACTACACGCGTGCACCCTGCCATTGTCATTTCTGCCACATCTGTAGCAACTGCTTTGTCTTTAGTACATTTAACTCCCCTTTTCAAATGAAGGAAAACTGTCACTAACAAGAAAACTAGCACAGTTTAACATTAATGAAGCTAGCCATAAAGATGAACCAATGCATAATTTGTACATATAAAACATTTTTCACCCACTACTGTGTGCTAAAGGCTCTGAGCCTGAGACTGGCTCTGCTTGTTAAAGAAACACCAGAGCGGGCTCCAGGGCAGATGAGACTCCCCTTGGCCCAGGAGGCTGGGAGAATCAAAAGCGCCTTATCTCCACACAGCGCCTGTTAACCTCCTGCATGCTGGCGCACTGACCCAGAAGCCTGGAGCTGGGCCCGCGCCCAGCTGGGCCACCGGCTCCCCGTGCTTTCCAGGAAGTCTGCTTCCATTAGCAGTGATCAGCGACTTGCTTTCCAAGCCGTGGGCCTCTTTAATGATGAGGACCCTCACTGCAGGTTCCAGGAAACTCAATGCAGTCTGCATTTAGTTCAGAGGACAAGGCACCTGGCTGCTCAGTGACACTGGCAAGAGCTGATTCTCTTGCCATCCACAAGGTCACTTTCGTCCTCATCGCTGCTATTGGTGAGGTGCTTCCCACTCACCCTAAGGTCGGGGCTTCTTAACTATTGAGCAGAGTTGAGCTGACTGTGTGCTCCAGTTCAGAGCTGATGGGCTCAGTCCAGAACCACTCAGCCGGGCAGAGCGAGCAGGATGACTGCTGACCCAAGGCAGGACCCTTCTCCAGAGGGCAAGTGCAAGCAGCTCAACCCAACCCGGAAGCCACCTCCAACCCGGCTCCACGTTAAACTCGGGGATCAAGGACCCGCCCTTCAAATGGGATCACGTGGCTAAGACGAACCGGGATAGAAAACGCAGTGCCTCCAACTAAGCGCAGCAAATGCTCCTTGACAACCTCACGCTGGTGCTCTCTAAAGCAGGACTCGGCCGCAGCTGCGTATGGAAGTCCCCTGGCCAGCCGAGGTCGGATTAATTTGTGTGGACCTGGCCCAGCTGACTCCAACACACAACCCAGACTGGCAAGCACGCTTTCCGGAGATGCACGGGACTTCGCACTGGCGATCGGCAGCTCGGCATGTGAGCCCATTCGTTTCCCTCCATTCAACAGAACTGCTGGTATTCTGCAAAGCAGCCACCAATGGCCACGCTCAGAGATGTGACCTGTGTCTAAAAAAATGTTATGTGTATAAACTCCTGCTTTAAGGTCCCCTTGATTCACCAGGGGTCTAACCTGAGAATCCTTGCCCCCTCGACAGTCACCGCCACTGGTGCAGCCCTGAGGCTCCTGGGGAAGCCCCAAAGAGAAAAGCTCAAACAAACCTTGGTCTGGGTGCTCCTGTCTCCTCTG
>RJWT010004933.1:0-32046 GCA_004365215.1 Cuniculus paca
AACATAGATAAGAAAAAAAAAAAGTAGGGTAACTTGCCCATCAACTGCAGAATGGATAAGAAAGACGTGACATTTTATGTGGTGGAAACCTACTCAGTTATAAAGGAAGATAAGCTCAAGGCTCTTGGAGGTAGATGGAGGCAACTTGAGATCATACTCATGGATGAAATCGTTCAGAATCACAAAGGTGAATTTCGTGTTGTCTCCCTAGTATAACAAACTAAAGGAGTTAGTGGGATCCAAAATGCACTATATATTGAGAAAGTCAAAGGGGAGGAATTACCTAAAAAGGGAAGGAAATGGCCACTGTTAATCTATTATCATGATTTGTCTTCATTGTTCTGATTAGTTTCAATTTATTTTGTTTTGTTTGATTTTATTATACTTGATGGCATGGATAGCTATTTCAAAGATAACAAAATATATAATTGCAACCTTCGAGGATGTCCAATTATTTTGTTTTGAAACCCTGTATTGCTTTCATTGTTTTGCTTTGATTGATTTTACTCTATTCTGTGTTGTTTGTAATATGTCTGAAGGTGTAGGCAACTATTCTGAAGATAACAAGAAGCATTATGGTAGCCACTGCTGTTTTACTAGTATCTTGAAGTTCTGTATTGCTTACATTGTTTTTTTTCTTTTGTTTTGTTTTGTTTTTTGTTTTTACCAGTTTTATTATGTTCTATTTTGTTTGATTTTATTTATCCCTGATGTTATGGAAAGTTATACTGAAGATAACAAGAGGCTTTATGGTAGCCATTATTGATTGCCTTTTACCCTGTTTAGAAGTCATGTACCATGTTCATTGTTTTGTTGTGATTGACTCTGTTCTCTTTTATTTTGTTTGGTTGTATTCTTTTCAAAAAAAATAAAATAAAATTCTTTTTCTTTTTTTGGTTGAATGGCTAGCATTTACTTATGATGTGTCTTGAGGGTGTTTTTTTTTTTAATAATGTTTTATGTTCTTGAAGCTGTGCTTGCCTTCACGTTGAACTCTTTTCTCACATTTGGGAAATTTTCTATTATGATTTTTGCAGACAAATTAGTTATTGCATGCATATTATCATCTAGTGTTTTGCTAACTGCAGTTAGCATTAGGTTGGTCTTCTTAGTGTCATCTAGTGGCTATTGAACAAGTTTTTACTGTTTTTCACATTTTTGAGGTTTCTCTGGGTACTTCATCATAATTTCCAATTTTGTCTTTGATTTCGGCTGCTATTTTCACACTGATATTTTCTGCAATTTATTAATTTTATTCAGCTTTTAAAATCTGGGATTTATGTCTGATACTTTTTAATGAACTCTGTCTTTAGTGACTTCATCATTCAGTTTTTAACCATTAACTCTTCCAACTATTTCTTTCCTCCAAATCCACTTTGGTCATTTTTATGTGATAATTCCATAAACTTTTGAGTCAGGTCCTCTTTGAACTCTCCAAGTTTGTTTATCTATTCTTTATAAAGTGTTATTACCTGGTATTTGCTTTCATCTTCATTTGGATCTGCCTTGGGAGAGTTAGGAGAACTTGGGGATCTTTTGTTGACTTGTTTTCTCATGATTCTTTATGCACATATGTCTTTTTCTGTTGTTTTTTGTTTTTAAATCTATGCCCTTTTCCCTTTTTTGGTACTAAGGGTTCCCTTTTTTGGTACTAGTAGGATGCGGAGAGCTTGTAATTGATATAGAGGTTTCTTAGTAACATACTGCCTTCCTGTGATGTGTTTCCCACTTTATTTGTCCAGAGATAGTATATATCCATTCATCTATTTAACTGAAAGGATTTGGGCTCTGTCCTTATGTTTTGAGGAAAGAATTACTTCTGGTTATAACAGCATCAGCAGATCTGATCATATACCACTTATTTGTGATAGATCTTGCCTTTACACTTTTACCTTTACCAATGCTCTTTCCAGCCGATATTTAACTATTATTAGGTGTTTTTCTACAATGTGGCAGGAGAAGTGGAGGGAAGAAGTTGAGGGATGAGTGAAAGAAGAGTATATGTCAATAAGTGGGAAATTTGGTAGGGGGAACAGTAAGAGATTTTAAAAAAAGAAAATTTGATATGGCAACAGGTTCTGTTGGATACTTTTAATTGGATTGAAGAATTAATGTTGAAGGTTTTAAAAGATATTTGTAGGAGTAACAATGAGATATAGAAGGAAGGTGAGTGGTGAAATTGAGAAAAGCTATGAGGCTGTCAAAACCTGTTGATAAGTTTGTGTACCTGTGATATGGAAAAGAGGCAAGGGAAGACAGGGGGATAGATAAGACAAAGAAGAGCAAAAGGAACACAAAGATGATAGAATGCTAATACAGAAAAAGGAGTGACTAAGAGAGCAGAATATGGTGAACTAAAAACTTGAGAGGACGAACTTCAAAAACTGGAAGAAATTAGTAAGAAATAAGATAGTAGTATTGCTATAGGAACTTGAGTATAAGAAGCTAAGTAGGTAGATGACAAAAGGGATAGTCCATGGACACCAACTAAATTGAAGCAAAGAAAAACAAATAAGCAAACAAAGCACAGAAAATACCTGGTGGGAACAAGGTTCAAATACCCCAACAAGAGAACATATATGCAGTTTGCATATGATCACTTTGTCAGAAAGCCTAGTTACTCACACTGTTCCCTTCTTTCTTTGATTGTGGACTGACTGTATCCAGCCATACCTGTATCACCTCTATCCTTTCCACTGCAAAAACTCATGCTAACCCTGTCTCAAGACTTAAATCACTCCACTGGCTTGCAGGCAGAATCTGTTAATAGTGTTTTTTGTTGAGGAAAACACTACCCTGGTTGTGATGGTAGAATCAGTAGGTGGGTTCACTAACAAGTGAGGGACCATGGAGTTGGGGGTATGCATGTGTTCTGACAGGGGTTCACAGGAATCTGAGAATGCATTCATGCACTGGTTAGGGAGACTGCAAGAGGCACCAGTGGCTGGTGTGGAACCACAAGAATGAGAATTCACAGGTGGGAGTGTGCAGATTCCTCAGGACAAGAGTGAATGCCCATGAGAAACTACAGTCCCTGGTCACTGCTGATTAACCTCTCACTGCTCAGAGTGTGTGCATAGTGCTCCCTTGGCCTTGGTGAATGCTGATGAGGGTGCCCAGTCAGCAGCATACTCAAAAGTTCAGATTGAGGTGACAAAGGGGCTGGTATGCATCGTCTGACCTGGGAGTTCGGTCTGCAGCCCAGGTTGAGCCTTTCCCTCCCTCTGGCTTCTTTGAATCCTCTTGCAATGGCTACTCCTTGGAGGGACTGAGGCAGGAGTGGTACAGACCAGAGGAACTGGTTCTGCTTCCCCCTTCAACATTCCATCTTAGTTCCTAGGTTTGATCTGCATCTATTGTGTTTCCAATTAAAACTCTAATTTGGGATGTAAGGGAGACTATTTCTAAGTGGTTCCTGTGGCCTCAGTGTGTCCTTTCTGAGCACTCTGATGTAACTCCTCCTCTTATCAGTCATTTGGAATCTTCCTCAGAACTGTTTTTGATAAGTGGGGTATTGCAACTTTGATTCTATGTAGGAATATGAGCTAGAATATAAAAATCTGGCTTGAAATTCACCTTTGGTCATATGAACATAGCCAATTGGTTTATAGTACAATAGAATCCTGCATTTGAATGTTGAAATCTTGACCTTATCCCTTCAAAACAGTGTAACATTGTGAACCCAACCCATCTAAACTCACATCTTCTCTAATTGAGGGTTGTAGTCTGTCTAGGACGTGATAACAGAATACCTTCTTAGACTGTATAATTTATACACAACAGAAATTTCTTGTTCTGGAGGCATGAGAGGTCAAAATTGAGGCTCTAATAGATTTAGTGTTCCGTGAGGGTTCATTTCCTGACTCTCACATGGTAGAAAGGTTAGGGAAGACTTCTGGGTCTCTTTCACAAGGACACTAATTCCTTTCATGAGGGCAGAGCCTTTCCAAAGGCCCAACCTCCAAATATCACTATGTAAGCAATTAATTTTCAACACACAGATTTTGGGAGTGAATGCAAACATTCAATCTATAGTAGAAGTGATTGCTGGTGTGAGAATTAAATTAAATAGTATAAAATAGATGTCAAGAAAATCTCTGAGACCTTACAGACTTTTAAGAAATAGGAGCTTTAATTATTTCTTAGAGGTGCCATAACTAATTACCAAAAGTGTGGCAGCTTAAAACCACAGAAATCTGTTCTTTCACAATTCTGGAAGATGGAGATATGAAGGTGTCAGCCAGGCCAGACCTCCTCTGAAGACTACAGGAAAAACTCCTTCGTTTCTCTTCCAACTCCTGCTGATATCTGACAAGGTCTACTTCACTCCATCTCTGCCTCTGTCTTCATGTGGCTACTTCTTTTTTTGTGTGTTTTTGAGAGTCTCTTAATCTTTTCCTCTTTAGGAGGGAACTAATGATTGGATTTGGGGGTTGCTCTATTCCTCTACCACCTCATCTGAGCTTAATTATGCCTTGTGAGACTCTATTTCTCTCCTTCTCTCTCTTTCTTTCTTTCTTTCTTTCTTTCTTTCTTTCTGTCTGTCTGTCTTTCTTTTGTACTGGGGATGGAACTCACAACCTTGTGCTTGCCAGGCAGGTGCTTATGCCACTGACTTAAATCCTTGGCCTACCCTCTGTTTCTAAATAAGCTCATGTTCACAATAAGAAGAGTTTAGGACTTCAGTGTATCTTTTGGAGGGACACAATTCAATCTACAACAGGGTCTTATTAGAATTCCAGTTAACTCAATCTTGTTGCCTGTCTCCCAAAATAAATCTACAAATTCATACTTCACAGTGGTTATGGAATTTAATTGAGATATTTCATCTGAAAGAGCCTACCATGTGCTTAATGTACAAACCTAAACAATAGAAACTTTCCTTTTTCTTTTTAATCACATCCAGCCATTCTACTTTTTAAAATTTTAAGAGCCAATTCTCTTACAAATTAAAAGCGTTTTGCGTTTTACACAATTTAGGAGTTCTGGTATACAACCAACAGCTGGGTAAACACGATGCCTGTCACCCGTATTCATAGATGGGATTTGATTGATTGGATGAATAATGGGTAAGTCAACTAGGTGTGTAACTCTGCAGCAAAGCCTTCTTTTAGCTCACTAGCCTATCTGCTTTTCTGCAAGGAGGGAGAAACTGAATCAAGGCAAACAGTCTTACTATTCTCTATTTGAACCACCCACATAATTGCCTTCATGGGGAAGATGTACTTGGTTTTTCCAACACACACACAAAAGGAAATGCATGCCTTTTCTAGGCTAGACCAAGAGATTCCATCCCCAAAATTGGAGAAGAAGGATTGGAGAAGGACAGAAGTGGTCATCACTGTTGTGAACCAGAGCCTCCTAGAGTTCTAACAAACCTGGAACCTTGCTCATGGAAAAGCAATAACAACAGAAAAGCAAAACTTGAGGGTATCCTGAAGCAAGATGCCTCTGCTGTGGCTCTAGTTGTGGTCCAGGAGACCACCAGGGTTGCAAAGGAGCCCCACATCCAGAATCCTGTGTAGCTACTAGCAGCAAAAAGGTAGCACTGAACTCACAGGAAGGCACCCAGAGGCTACTAAATTCAAGTAGGAAGAAACAGAGGTGCGAACTCAGACATCGGAGACCGTGATAAACTCACGGAGCCTGGAACTGAAAGCACATGTAGATTATGACCAAACGAGAAGCTGACATTTCAGTGGAGGCTGTTTTGAAAAGAAGGTAACAGACCAGATATCCCTTGACAGCAATGTCATGAACCAAAAAATTATTCTCAGGACCTTGGAAGTGCAGAAGAAAATGCTGGCATTCTGACTCCTTGATTCACTCAGTTTAATCCTAAATTTATATTAATTTAAGACTGGATAGATTGAGTACCCTCCTTTGATTTTACTAAGGTGAATAGGCATAAACAGGATAATGGACTCTTTCTTACTATCAGCTTGAAGGTTAGGGAAGTGTCATTAGAAAGCAGGCAGTCATTTGGATATGCATAGGATTAAATCCTTCTCAGTACAATTCTGCAACAGATCCTGAATTCACCACAACAAAGTAAGAATTAAGACACATAATTTTCTCAAAGCATATTTGCAGTTTGTTAATTTGTTTATAACCAACCACAGTTAATGATCAACTTCCATGTGTCAAGCAAAGTGCAAGCTTGAATTGATAGCTTTAAATAACAAAATTAAAATACTGCACAGATTTCCTACAGATATTGCATGTAATAAAAATGTCAGTAAAAATATCACTTCTTGAAAAACTTATCAGAATACTTTTGCTTTAAAAATTAACTTTTTAATGATGAGGTCTAAATTCCACTTCCCACTAAAATGAATAGTTACCCTTGAGAAAATGGCTGCTTTATTTTAAATTGAGATTCTATCTCATTAGTCACATGAGGTTAATCAAACACATTATTTAGCTTCTTTATGCTTAGAAAAATGAGTTTAAAATAGTCCCTGTTTCCAAAGGGATTAGAAGAGGTATCCAGTTACTATACTTGTAGAATAGGGCTGACTTGGTGGGTACTCCGTGAATGTGCGTCTCACCTTTCACTCTCTCTATCCCTTTCATTTGTGGGCCGCTTTGAGTCCCGTCTAGGTGACCTTGGAAGGAGAGCCAGGTGGGTGGAGCCTGAAAACCAGGCACATAGAGATCAGCCCTGGACACCTGCTTTGTGCTTGGTCTGCCTTCCACATAATCAGGAAGGTAGTTTCTTTTATCAGTATTTTTACTTTTTCTTAGAAATAAGAAAAGTGAGTCTTTGTCAAAGGCTGACCACCTCCTTTACTCAGGGCTCATAAGTGGCAGTGCAAGGTTTCCAATCCAGCCATAGGGTTTGTCCCTATGGCAGATTAATCATTGCTTCCTTGGGCATAGAGAAAATTTTGTAAAAATTAAAATTTCATGTTGCATATATTTTATGTTCTCTAGATATTCTCAGATTCAAGAAGCCATCTTTTTTTCTCTCCAAGGAAGTTTTTAGCTTGTCATCAAATTTAAATGGGAAGAAACATTTTTATGTTTAGCGGCAGAGACAGTACAGGACTCCTGCAGGGAAAATTGGACCTTGTTCTACATCTATAAAGGAAGTTTTCCAAACAATAAAACTCCACAAAACAAAGGTCTTTAATTTCATAGGAACTTATGCTTTGTATCTTCCCCTTATCCTTCTCAAACAGAATTTTGAATCTGAGATTATTTAGAGCACTTATTTCAGACTCTGTTATGCTTCCAAAGGAACGTTAAAGAATTGAGGAATCAAGATTTTGGCAATAAAATTAAATTCAATCTTGGAATAATTAGTAAAATATTTGGCAAGATAATACTGACCATTTTAAAATGCAGTCAAATTTTACTACTTTCTGTTCCTAATTTCGAACTCAGGAAAATCCAATGTGATAAGTTGATTCATATTTTCTTAATTATGTAAATATATACTTCTCATGAACGAAACTGTACATCTGATAAAATGTAAAATGGATGAAGTAGAGGAAAGAGAAATGAATTAAATCTAAGAGAAAGGAAATTCCATGAAAAAGTGGTTACCACAAGGTGCATATGCCAGGAATTGCTTTTGCATGTTTGGAAATGGTTATCTCATATGAATCATTTATTATTCTGAAAATATTTGGCATAATTGAAAAGAAATGTTTGCATGAATAATCCATACTTGCAACAATTTTAAGGAAAATCAACTGAATTGATTATGAGAACAGGTCAATTATATTTAAAACATCCTGAAATCTCTGGTAAAAAATTCTAGTTACACTTTATTCCACTCAGTATTTTTATGAAATCTTATTCATATCATTTTACTTTCTTAAGAAATTAAATAAAGTACAGTGGTTAGAGGAATATCTAAAATAACTTCCATGTGTATATGTAAATTTAAACAATTGCCAGTTATTCTTTTATTTCCAAGGTCTTAATGCTGCTCATGACTATATTTTGATCAATTCAAGGTTTGAAAGGAGCAATTTTCTGCAACAGAAATGGGTAACATTTCAAATCTGTGAATGATTCTGTAACAGATTTCATTAAAAGAACTGATAACCAGAAACAAAGAGGAAGAAGGGAAATACAGACCATTAAAACCCTTTATCCCATTTTATAAACATCCCACACTCCCTCATTGTGGTGTGGTAAGGGGATTGCTGCCCCACATAGAAACATTTCTTTTTGTTATGTTGAAGAATCCATTTCACATGAATGTTTTTGGAGTAGGCAAAATGCTGTTTATATCCTTTCAAAACCATGCTTTAAAAACTCAAGGCATTCTAAATTTTCTTCTAGATTATTTTACTTTTAATTTACTCATTTCTGAAGAACTGGGAATTGAACCTCGTACTTTTGCACTGAACATACCCAGCTCTCTATCTGTCTGCCTGTCTATCTATCTATCTATCTATCTATCTATCTATCATCTATCTATTTCTCCTTCTTCCTCCTTTTCTTTCTCTCCCCTCCTTTTTGTGTTTCAAGACATAGTCTTGCTCAGTGGCCCAGGATAGGCTCTAATTTGCAATTCTCCTGCCTCAGTCTCCTAGAGTGAGGTTATAGATTCTAGACTTTTAAAATAGTTTCTGAGTCAATTATCAATATGGGCACTTAGAAAACTTGATTAATTTTACTTACAAGGAAAGCTGTTTTCTGTTAAAATCATTTGGAAAATAAACTTATTTCAGTGAGGTGGTATTTTCGAAGTCCTCTTTCTAACCACAATCTTCAGTAGTAAGATGACTCACAACAACAAAAAATAGTTCAGTAAAAGTGTAATAGGATACAAAGTTTTCTTTTGAAGTTTTTTAAAATTTTGACTGAAAATACCTATTCGTGAGAAAAGTGGAATTTGGGTTTACACACTAACTGAGGTGAGAGTCCAACCAGATGGGACAGCATAAGCCTTTGAGATCTGGAATACCCATTGTAAGCATTTGTTGTAAGTATTCTGACTATTTTAGACCAGGTTTGCTGAGAGAAACCACTTGTTCTGTTGTTTACAACCCTGGGCCCATGTTATACTTCCAGTGTTCCTGGCCCTCCATCCTAATTTGTAGGGACCCAGTGACTCTTGTGACCACCCAGAGTGCTATAAGACATCTCAGTCAGCTTGTTACTTTATGAGAACTCAGATCAAATAAAATCTGTTCTATGTTTTCTATTACATTCATTTTCATTTTGTGTCATGCACGTGGCTTATGCAACAGAATTAGTCAATTTTTCATAAGCTTTCCAGTAACTTCTCAATTTTATCTTTCTTTTTCCATGGAATAAAATCTTCCATTATTCTCTGGGTCCATTCAGATCCCAGAGGATGGAGTTGGACATGATGAAACCTGGCTATAACATATACATTTCCGCCAAACTGCAACGCAGACTCTGTGGCAGTTTGAGCCAGGCCAAAGTGACTCCTTAGACAGGGATAAGGTAAACCATTTCCATGACACAGCATTGTGCAGCAGTGGGGTGGCAGAGGGGCACACTTGGCTCTCACTCCAAGTATGCATGGGCTCCCGTGTATTGTGAGGAAAAGCTCCCTCTATGGACAAGATCAGCTCCAGCCTGTGGTTCTCCAAGAGATTTCCATTTCCATTCGACTACCTGCGTTCACCTCCAATCTCACTTTGACTTGGACCCTACCGACTTGCTACCTTCACTTTTCTTTTTTTTTTTTTTATAAAGGCAAATTTTATTTTATTTTTATTTATTTATTTTCTTTTGTGGCACCGGGGATTGAACTCACAACCTTGTGCTTGCCAGGCAGGCGCTTAGGCTGCTGAGCTAGATCCCCGGCACTACCTTCACTTTTCTAAGCTTTGTATCTTTTCCATCACTGTCTATCCAGCCTTGTCACACAGCCCTTTTCTCAACTCACAGTTACGTGTTTCTTCTCACTGCAGCCCAGAGTGTCTTAGATCAAGTCCCTGAGGAGCTTACTGAGCTGGAGATTTACATGCAGGAGGTTTACTGGAAAACGATTTCTGGGCCAGCGTGTGCAAAGGAAAGAAAGATGTAAAATGAGCAGAGGGAGAAGCTGGACTTTGATACAGTTCCAAGGGAGCTTCTGGAGAATCTCCACGATACTCTGGCTCCAGAAAACCTTCACAGTTATCTCCCTTAAGTCTGGAGGTCCTGGTTCTGACCCATATTCTGTGCCAGCCAGACAGTCATTCCACAGGTGTAGGTGGGAAGCCAGTCCTGACTATAACCTTGACAAGTAGCTCTCTTTGACCAAGGAAGATTCAAAGGACTCACCTTCCTTTACTCCATTCTGAGTGTGAATCACCAAGTCCATGGAGGAAGTTCAATCCCTGTGGGGGGTTAGTATCCATATATATCACTGGAAATTTTTTATGAGGAAGATTCGTCCCAGCTAGCCAATTTATTTTACTTATTTATATCAATATGGTTACATGCCTATTTATTTTTAGCTTTTGAGATGTAAAATATTACTGTGCATCTTATTTGGTTACTCAAGTACTTCTTGCTTTGTTCACTGGGAAATTTTGAACCATGTTAGCAGGAATGACCCTCCTTCCTTCCAGACACTGTGAAACATGACATCTGCATCATGTACATTGCCGGCCCCAGCTTTAGAACAAGCAATTTCTTTAAAGAGTCCTGGCTCTTTTTGGTGGGGAAGAGTATTTGGAAATCAGTTGAATGTACTGATTACCACTACAGTAATACCACTTCCAAGCCTGCTAGGTGGATAGAGCAAAGAAATATATCTCTGTATACTAACTTTCTTATGTACACACATCTACAATTATTTTGTGTCTACCTCCTTGTATATAAACTAAAGAGTTCATATTGTTGAATCTATACCTGTCCAGTTTGATTTCACTGGATTGAATCCAACTTCTCTCCTCTTTTTATCTTTTACTTCCTCTCCCACAATGAGAGACCTGGTGCCCAACAGCCATCATGTACTTATTTGTTTAATGCTACTACACATGTAAAACAGGTTCAGAATTAGTTTTTATAAACCCCTGCAGATGAGAGGTGAGTAAAGTGAAGGGCAAATAGGAACCTGCTTTTCCAGAACATCATTTTAACATAAATTGGCTTCATTGAAGTATGAATATTTTCCAAATATTAATGAAGAACATATTGCTGTAAAATTTATCTGTAGGGATAAAGAATATAAAGATATAAATGTACTTAAATTTTCTTGTGTTGTTACTGAAGAGCTGAGGGTTTTGGTTTTTTTCACAATGCATTTGAAAATACACTGTCCAATTGGTACCTTCCTTTTCATTGTCTCATTTCCACCTGGATGCAGTAGTGTTTTTCTGACCTTGCATTAACATTTCTTCACTTAGAAGTTTCTGGAATAAATGAATCATACAAGTTCAAACCTTGTCTATTATAAATCTTTCTTTTTTAAAAAAGTAAAATAGGACATAACTCTCAGTTGCTTGTCATAAATCCCCAAAAATCATTATTTCTGTAAGTCACAAATATTAGTTTTAACTGTTATGCCAGGAGAAATAGTTTCTAGTAATATGGATGAGCCCAGCTAAATTGTGCTGCTTTTCTTAGTTAAGTTTTTTTTCAAGTGTTTCACAAAGATTGCACAGGACTAAAGATCTGTGTTTTAGTGGGGCTTCCATATTTGTATCACTTTATGTGCAACCAGAAGAGATGATCAATATAACATATGATAGATATCTGCTGTACAGAAACATATTGTAAATATAAGTGAAATATATTATATTATAAATATAAAATAAGAGTAAACTTTATGAATATAATCACTGGCCTCTTAGAGTTCATGTATATTTATAGGAAGAAGCACAAGTTTTAAATGCAACAATGACAGATATGAGAATAATAAAAATGTATAATACATTTCTTTTTAAGTTTCTTTATACTTCAAGTTGATTTATGTCCTCTATATATCTATCACATTCTTTGCCAACATATTATTTTGATAGCTTAACATATCAGTGTTAGAGTAACTTTATAAAAATTTCAAAATATTTTCTAGCTAACCTAATAAAGGTTTTATATTTAGATATAAAAGAGATTTCAAAAGGTGGATAAATTTGTGTCTTCCACACTGATACTTTATTTCCAGTTAGACATTTCATTATTAAGGCTGTGGTATTGTTTCATTGCTACATAATAAATACAAATTATTTGATGCTTTCTGTTGTTTTATTCAACAACTGACCAGATGGAAGGACAGAAATGTAATCTGAATAAATTCATCACCAGAGAAGGTAGAGGGCCTATGACATCCAACATCACATAGATGAGGGAGGCATTAGTAAAATTTATTAACATCTTCTCTTCATCTACCAGCCCAGCAACAGTATCCTTCAAAAATCAGTCATCAAGTTGTTGGAACCTTCCAGTATCACACAATCTGACTTTGGAAATGGAAATAAAAATAATTGGCACAATACTGTAATCTCTAAATGATACTCAGTCCTCTCACTACAGTGTGTTACAATGTTTATATTGTTATACTATGATTATATTAATATATTTTACATTGTTTAGATGCTATGGGATTAACTTTAAATCAAAGCTTTATTCTGAATTTAAAAGTTCAAATGCTATTTGATTCAGATGTATGTGTATTCAAATAATCATCCTATTTAAAATAAAATTTCTTGAAGGTAGAGACAGGCCCTGTTCCCGTGTGCATTCTAGCAGACATTGGGAGACACTGCTCCCAGTAACCAGCTCACTGGGATGGCAGCGGCAGGCCCTGCTCCTGCACACACTGCAGCAGCCCTCAGGACACTTTTGCCCCAGATAGCCAACAAGGACTTGGAAAAACAGAAGTGGGCCCAACACCAGAGCACCCAGTGGGCAACATTAGATACTTGTGGCCAGCACTGGCCAGGAGAACCATGTAAAAGAAGAAATGAAAATCATAACAAAAGAATTGCTAGGCATTGCTAAAGAAGACATAGATAAAAAAAATAGAGGAGCATAGGAAAATGAGGAAAACCATGAATGAACAATATAAGAGAAATTTAGAATGCATGAAACAGATTCAAAGAGATATCCAGGAAATTAAAAACTCCATTGAAAGCTGGCAACACTACTTGAAAGAAACTGAAAATACACTTTCAGACCTTGAAGACAGTTGTGCAGCTTGCGATTGGGAAAGGAAAGACCTCTAAAAAATATCGAGGAACCAGGAAATAACAATTCAATCACTGCAAGATGATGTGAAGTGAAATAATTTAAGAGTGATAGGTATCAATGAAGAAGCAGGGGTCAACACAAATGACATTAAAATTCTATTTACAGAAGTAATAGCAGAAAACTTCCCAAACATGGGAAAAGGATGTGATATTCAGATAAGCGAGGCATATAAAACTCCAGCTAGCCATAACCAAAATAATAATATAGACATATAATAATTGAGATCCCAGAAATTCAAAACAAGAACAGAATATTAAAAGCTTCCAGAGAAAAGAAACAGATCATCTATAAAGGAAAACCCATCAGAATCATGACCAACTTCTCAACACAAACCATCAAGTCAAGAAGAGCTTAGAGTCAAATATTTCATGTCCTGAAAGAAAACCACTTCCAACCCAGATTGAGGTATTCTGAAAAACCATCTTTCAAAATTTATGGAGAAAGAAGATACTTCTATGACAAAGAACAACTGAAGGAATTCATGACTGCCAAACTAACCCTACAAAGGATATTGAAGTACATTTTAGAGAGAGATTAAAAAAAAAAGACCATGATCTCAGGAACAGCAGCAGAGGGGGAGCATTGAGCAGGGCAGACACTAGAATGGAGGGGAAAAGTAGACAGCCAATGTCAGAAAAATAGCATGGCAGAGATGAGCCAGTGCATGTTGGCCATAACCATTAATATGGATGGCCTCTGTTCACCAATAAAAAGAAACACAGGCAGAGTGGATCAGGAGACAAGATCCATCAATATGCTTCATCCAAGAAACACACTGAATTAAAAAGGAAATTCATAGACTAAAAGTCAAAGCAGAGAAAACAATGCTCTATGTGACAAGGAACCAGAAAAAAAGTAGGGGTAGCTTCCCCATCAGCTGCAGAATGGATAAGAAAGATATGGCATTTCTATATAATGGAAAGCTACTCAGTTATAGAGATAACCTCGAGGCTTTTGTAGGTAAATGAATACAACTTGAGAGCATGCTTATGTGTGAAATTGCTCAAAGTCATGTGGTGAACATCATGTTGTCTCCCTAGTTAAAAAAAACCTAAAGAAATTAGTGGGATCCAAAATGCACAATAGAGGTTGTGAAAGTGAAAGAGCAGGAGATGTCTACAGGGGGAAGGCAATGGCCATTTTTAATCTATTATCCTGTTTTAAAACCCTATATTGTTTTCATTGTTCTGTTTAGTTTGATTTTATTCTGTTTTGTTATGTTTGATTTTATTATATTTGATGGCATGCACAGCTATTTCAAAACTAACAAAATGGATTATAGTAGCCATTATTGATTTCCTGTTGTCTTGTTTCAAAGCTTGCATTACTTGTTTTCTTTTGATCGATTTTATTCTATTTTGCTTTGTTTGATTTTATTATGTGTGATGGTATAAGCAGCTGCTTTGAAGTTAACAAGATGCATCATGGTAGCCACTGTTGTATTTCTATTGTCATGTTTTGAAGTCCTGTATTGCTTTCATTGTTTTCTTTTGATTGGTTTTATTCTGTTCTGTTTTATTTGATTTTATTATATCTGAGGGTTTGGGCAATTATTTTGAAGATAACAAGATGCATAATTGTAGCCACCATTGTATTCCAACTGTCTTGCTTTGAAATCCTGTATTGTTTTCATTGTTTTGTTTGGATTGGTTTTATTCTTTTCTGTTGTGTTTGATTTTATAGTGCCTGATGGTATGGAAGGTTATTTTGAGACAGCAAGTAGCTATTGTTGGTTTATTTTTATCTTGTTTTGAAGTCTTATAGCATGTTCATTGTATTGTTTTGATTGACTCTATTTGGTTTTTATTTATTTACTTATTTTGCTTTATTTTCTTCAAAATAAAAAAAATTTCTCCAATGCTTAGTATTCATAATTTATTTTATTTCATGATAAAAGAACTTACAGACACAAAGCAAATGGATGACACTGTAATTCCATTAGTATTTAATCTGATAGTCATTTGAAAGTTAGAGGCACCTAGTTGCCAAACAATAGCATACATTCTCCCCATTCTGAGTAACAGAATATTGATAATATTTCTTTTTTTAGCAGGTAATGCTGTTTCCTGGAATAAAACAACAACAACAACAACAAAAACTGCAGAGCATTCCTTAGCGTGTCTACAAGTAGAAGCACCCTATGACTAGGTTCTGGACAATGAGATGTAAAACTATCAGAAAGCATGAAAGTACTCGGATATTATAACTATGATAGGTGATTCACAAAATTCAATAATGGAGTTGGAAGAAGGCAGTAGAATGAATTTCCTAGAAATAAAAGGAAAGAAGATGGGGAGAAAAGATATGGACTTGAACATCAATCTAAGAGGTTCATTATCCATCTAAGAGACATTCTATTTAGAAGAGAAAGTGATGAAGAAAAAATTATTAAAAAATTATTAAGAAATACCACACTGATATTACACTAAAACAGAAGTGACATGTCCCAAAAAATGGACATGGATCTCAAGTTTCAACAGGCTTACTGCAACTCCAACTCAGTGCATTAAACAAAACCCGTACCAAGCATGTGATGAGTTTTCTAATCATCAGTGGTAAAGGAAGATCACAAAAATCTCCAACAATGAAAAAATCTTGTATCCACAAGGAAACAGTGAACCTGTAGGTTAGACACCCACTCCTTGAATTTCGACGTGCTTATAGATCAACCAAGTGTCTCCTTTAAAAAGTGGCTTCTGATGGAGCAAGGTTGGAAATTTAGGCCTTCTTTCCTGGAATCTAAGCTGTGTTGGGGTTGCTGGTTCCCTCTAGGCCCTAAGTTGCAGAGATCTGGGCTGATGGAAGGGATGCCTGCAAAATTCAGAGAGAAAATATCTTGAAATCACTAATTTTAAACTCTGCCAAGCAACCAGACAAGTGTGAAAGTAGGAAAAAAGCCATTTTCAAACAAAAAGACCTCAAAGGTATCCCCAACATTTAAAGCTAGGAAAATAAGGGATGACCTGGAAGGAAAGCATTTTAAGGCTGCAAGTGATTAATCTGGTGGTAAGGTTTAGAGAGCAAGTTGACAGCAAACAAAGAACCCTGTAAAAAAACAATAAAGTAATGACCAATTCCAGGAAAATAAATGTAGCATACATAGACTCTGATATTCTTATAGAGCAATACGTTTTAAAATTGAAAAACCAGTGTTTCTACTATGAATAGGTTACAAAAATTTTGGTAACATTAATAACACATTAATAATATTTTACTGACATTGTATCAATCCCCTGTCTGAAATCTGAGCCTAGACTTTAGATAATTAGTGGCACATGTCGTATTTGACTAACACCTGTGATGAGACACAGAGCCATATTGTTATGGTTGATACATTCTGTTAACTTGAGTAGTTTAGAGTTTTAGCTGAGAGACCCAGCAGGAAGCCAGTATTCTTACTTTGTAAATATCCTCTTCCTGTGCAAAGGAGGACAAGATTTTGTGAGTGTTACAACTGCCCTGAAAGGGAGGGTGTGGTCTGTGTACAATATAAGGGAGGAGAAGAAGCTTGTTTGTCCCTTTTTGCTCTGGCTGCTGCCTGGAAGTATTACCTCAGTGCCATGCCACCCTGCCCTGGAGCCAGTTGATTATGGACTTAAATCTCCAAAAACTGTAATAAATAAACCTTTCTTTCCTTCATGTTGGGCCTTAGGTTATTTTGTCCCAAAAACAAGAGAAAAGTAACCAAGAAAGAATTTGGTACCAGTGGAGTGGGACTGTTGCTGTGACTGTACCTGAGCATGTGATTCAAAAGCCTTTGGGAATGGCTAGTGGGAAGAGTTTGGAAAGGTTTGGAGATGTCACCTGAATGCATAGAGCTGGAACAGCTTAGGCTGTCTTGTTGGAGAGATTCTGGTCAGATCTCTGGAGACCAGAAGGCTGATAAAGTATGCCAATAAAGAAAAGGCTTGGGAATTTTCTGCTACAAAGAAGGACGGCACTGGGTGTTGGACTCCACACGATGTGTGTTATGGCTTGGCAGAAAGTTTGTCTGCATTTTGCTCATGTCCAGAGACTTTGCCTGGGACTAAGATTAGGGGCAGTGGACTAATTAATCTGACAGAAGAAATTTCAAGGGAGTTGAATGTGGAAGCCATAGCATGGTTATTGTTGGGGGCATTTAGCCAGATTTACATTGTGAATCACGAGCAAAGAGCCCAGCAGGGTAATTTAAAATGTGAGTTTAGCCAGAAAGTTGTGGACTATAAAGATAGAGCTGAGATCATAATTGCTGATAAGAAACAGAAATAAAAATGATGGCCTGGGGACATCACAGGAAGCAGCAGATCCCCATGCTTTGCAGCCCTCAAACTACAAAAGTGAAAGACTTTACTTGGAGGAGAATGCCTCAAAGCACTATGTTCCAGAATGGCAATGGCATAGAGAATCTGTTCCTCACAACCAGGTTCAGAGTGCCCAGTGATCCAGGTACTCGACCCCTACAGCTAAGAAAGAGGAAAGCCTGGCTTTAATAGTGCTCCAGCTAATAGCAGACGTGAGCATCATCCACATGGTGCTGGTTTTAGGTGCATAAAGAATGCACAAGTTGTGAGGTTGAAAAGGCTTCCACCTCAATTTCAGAAGGTTTGGGATGCCAGGCAGTGTGCCCCCAAGAGGGCAATGTGTGAAGCTGTGAATGTGAAGCCAAAGGTGCAGTGGAGACCCCAGAAGTTTGGAAAAGTCAGGAACATGGATCATCTAAGGAAACCTGAAATGAGGAAGCAAAGCCATCCCAAGAGAGAAGCCATGGGATTCATAACCACCAAAAGTGCCATAGGGGTGGAGTCACACAAGCCTTTTGGAGCTCACAATTTACAATATATTGCCTCAAATTGTGCACAGGGAACTACAGGATTTCATGTTTGCCCTGCTGGATTTTGGACTTGCTTTTGTCCCAATCCTTTGTACCCTCCTGTTTGTAACTTTTGGAATGGTAATGTCTATCTTGTGCCATTACATGTTGAAAGTGTTTAACTTTGTTTTCATTTGTACAGGGGCTTGCACCTAAGAGTTTGCTTTACATCTCAGAGGAGACTTGGGACTTGAACTTTTCAGCAATGCTGAAACTGTTAGGATTTTGACAACTCTTGCAAATGGACTAAATGCCTTTTCCATAAAGGGACGGGCATGAGTCTTTGGGGATCCAAGGACAGAATGTTATGTTTCTAATGTAATATAATGTTGATAGACTTCATGCTGGTTCTTAAGGATTGTTAAGGCTGTGTTACAATGTTCAATTGCAAAATGTTAAGAATAAGCATGACTTTGCATTTGGAAGCTGATTTAAACAAATATGTGTGGTTGCCAAGTTCACAAGGAATGGATTGTTATGGTTGATACATTGTGTTAACTTGAGTAGTTTAGAATTTAACTGAGAGACTCATCAGGGAGCCAGGGTTCTTACTTTATAAATATCCTCATCCTGTGCAAAGGAGGGCAAGATTTTGTGAATGTTACAACTGCTCTCAAAGGAAGGGTGTGGCCTGTGTACAATATAAGGGAGGAGAAGAAGCTTGTTTGTCCCTTTTCGCTCTGGCTGCTGCCTTGAAGTGTTGCCCCAGTGCCATGCCACCCTGCCTTGGAGCCAACTGATTAGGGACTGAAATCTCAAAAAACTGTAATAAATAAACCTTTCCTTCATTCATGTTGGGCCTCAGGTTATTTTGTCTCAACAACAAGAGAGAAGTAACCCACACAAATATCCTATAATTAAATGTATCATTTTTTTCTGCTAAGCTGTATAATTTCATGTATGATTAGGGAAAATTAGGACTACTTAAATCTCAAGTTAGTTCTTGTTGGTTGTGCTGATTATAGATTTTAGGTTATTTTAGGTTTTGTCTTCATATTAGTTGGGAAAATTTGTTGGCTTTTAGGACCTTTTGCATTTTAGAATTATGGATAATATTATGGACTGGAAGGTCAAGAACTGAAATTAAAATAGTTGACATCAAAAAATTACTGAAAGCAATTCTTCATGTTTTATTTGTTTTTCTGAATGATATAATGTGCCTAGTTGTACAGACATTATACATTGCTTTAGAAAAACCAGTGTTCAAATAAAATGTCTTTGTCAAGATAACTTCTATTAATATTGATATATGTCCCGGTAGAAATAATTTTATTAACAAAGGTCACATATTTTCTATTTCTAAGAAAAAGTGTGCCAGAAATTCCCATGGTATGCATATAGCAGAAAGATTTAATAGTATTTGTACTTGAGATACTTCTGATATCTTCTGATTCTCAAAATTTAAAGTAAACAATTTTGCTATCACATATATGTACATTTTTGCATAATCATTTACTTGATTTTTGAAAAAATGTATATGTACATTTTTATTTACCTTCAATTAGGAAAAAAATTCAAAAGATTATTGATTTGGAAATGAGAACATCGGTAATAATTGCTTATATTTAAAATACACTCTGATTCAAATAATTTAACAAAAACTTTGTGTATTTTACATCACTAGTTCTTACAAATCTTTCAGATATGTATACTTCTCATTCAATATGTTAAATATAGATTAAGAGCAATTAGATATTATGTACAAAATATTAGTTAGAAATGTTAGCTACAGTTTGGAATTTGAATATCTTTTTTGAATTTATATATTAAGATCTAAAAGCATTGGGAAGTGAATTATTGAAATGATTCAAATAATACAATTTTCACTTCAAATGCCAAACCAAATGTATCACACTGAGCTAAATGTTAAGGAGTAGATCAATTTATTTGGAGATATCATAGCAGCCTCTCTCTTCTTCTGACTTCTATTTTTTTAAATATTATTTTAAAGAGAAAAAAGAGAAATAAAGCAGATTTTCAAAACAAGATAATAGGAGAGTGACAATAACTATTGCATTGTGTATTTCTTATGGTTAATACATTGTGTCAACTTGAAAAGTTTAGAAGTTTAACTGAGAGACTCTGCAGGGAGCCAGGGTTCTTACTTTGTAAATATCTTCATTTTGTGCAAAGGAGGGCAAGGACATTTTGTGAGTGTTACACCCACCCAGAAGGTGGGGGGCATGCGGCCTGTGTACAATTTAAGGGTAGAGAAGAGGCTTACTTTTTTTTCTCTTATGTTCTGGCTGCTGCCTTGAAGTGTTGCCCCAGTACCATGCCACCCTGCTTTAGAGCCAGCTGATTATGGACTGAAATCTCCAGAAACTGTGAGCTAAATAAACCTTTTCTTCCCTAATTTTGGGTGTCAGGTGTTTGTCTCAGCAACAAAGAAAAATGACCAATACAGTATTGTTATCTTCATAGTAGTTGCTCAGAGTACAAGTTATAGTCATGAAATATTATCCCAACAATATTAGCACAAACCTTTCTTTTCAACAAACTAAGAGAAACTAACTGTATAACTATCTTAACTACTATACATATATTTTTTTCTTTTTTCCTTTCTTCCTTTCTCATTTCCCCATCACAGTTTCTCTTTTCTTTTGAACAATTTCTTTGCAATTCACAATATCTGTTGTACATTTTGGATCTTATTTATTTGATCTGCTTCTTGCACAGTGAGACAATACAATGTTTACACATGAAGGTCTCATTTATTTCACTTACAAATATGGTTTCAAATTGCATCCATTTGTCTATAAAAACTCCAGTTTACCCCTTTTTATGTTTGAGTAGTACTCCATTATATAAAAAATCACATCTTTTTATCCATTCCTTGGTTGTTTCCAAGATTTAGTTATTGCAAATTGTGCTCCTATAAGCATGGGTGCACATGTATTGCTGTGGTATGATGTTTTTTAATTGTTCTGGGAAGGTACCCAAAAGGAAATGGGATCTCTAATCCCAAGATTTTTAGAAATCTCCGCGTTGATATCCACTGTGGTTGCACCTGTCTGCACTCCCACCAAAAGTAGAGGAGGAGCTGGCTGGGGATCTCGCTCAGTGGTCTAAGCGCCTGCCCGGCAAGTGCAAGGTCGTGAGTTCAATCCCCGGTGCCGCAAAAAAAAAAAAAAAAAAAAAAAAAAAAAAGTAGAGGAGGGTTCCTTTTCTCCCATATACCCTCCAGCATTTGTTTTTGATTGATCTCTTGGTGAGAGCCATTTTTTCTGGAGTGAAATGAGATTGCAGTGTTGTCTGAATTTGCATCTCTTGGGTGAGCAACGATGTTGAACATTTTTTCATATATTTATTTGCCATTCATATTTCTTCATCTAAAAAGTATGTATTCATCTCAGATGCCCATTTTTGGAGTGGGTCTTTGAATTTGGGGAACCTGATGTTTTTCAATTCTTTATATGTTCTAGATATAAGTCCTTTGTATGAGAAGCAGCTGGCTATACTTTTTTTCCCACTCTGGGTTCTTTTTTCACTCTACTGTGATTTCTTTTGTTGTGCGAAAGCTTTTCAATATGGTGACATCTCATTTGTCGATTCTTTGTGGCATTTTCCATGCAGTCTGGGTTTTGGTGATGAAGTCTCTGCCTACATCTATGTCTTCAAGAATTCTACCTATTTTCTCTTCCAGTAGATTTAGCATTTTTGTTTTAATATTTAAATCTTTGATCCATTTTAACTTTGGTTTAGTGCATAGTGACAGACAAGGGTCTGGTATTAGTCTTCGGCACGTGGAAAGTCAGTTTTTCCAGAATCATTTATTAAAAAGACTTTCTTTGAAAATGTTTGGATTCTTTATCAAAGATAAGGTTGCTGAGTGTGCTTGGAACTGCATGTGCATCTTCAGTTCTGTTTCACTGATCCTCAGGTCTGTTTATTTGTTTCCAATACCATGGTGATTTTTTCACAGTGGCTTTGTATTAAAATTTCATTTCAGGAATTGTGATGCCCTCTGACTTGCTTTTGTTGCCCAGAATTGCTTTTGCTCTTTTAGGTCTTTTCTGGTTCCAGATGAATTTTAGGAATGTTTTCTCTAGCTTTGTGAGATATGTTAGTGGTATTTTGATTGGGATTACATTTAATCTGTATAATAATTTTAGGGGTAGGGCCATTTATCACTATGTGGATTCTTCTTATCTATGAGCAAGGGATATCTTTAAATTTTCTGATATCCTCTTCAATCTCCTTTTCTAGAGTATTGTAGGTTTCAATGCATAGATCTTTTACTTCCTTTGTTAGATTGAGTCCTAAGACATTTACTTTTTTGGATGCTATTGTAAAGGATGTGATTTCCCTAATTTCTCTCTCTCGCTCTCTTTCTCTCTCTGTCTCTCTGTCTCTTTGTCTCTGTCTTTGTCTCTGCCTCTGTCTCTCTCTCTCTCTGTGAGTTTATTGTTCATGTACAGGAATGGTATTGATTTTTGAGTGTTGCTTTGTGTCCAGCTTTACTGCTGAATTTAGTTATTAAATCTAGAAGTCTTTTGGTGGAGTTTTTCAAATCTTCTATGTAGAGTATCATGTCATCTGCAAAAATGATAATTTAACTTCTTTTCTTATCCTTATCTCTTTTATTTTTTTATATTGTCTAACTGCTCTGGATCATGTTTTTAGAACTATATTGAATAGGAGTGGTGATAGTGGACATCTTTGTCTTGTTCCTGATTTTAGAGTGAAAGCTTTCAGTTTTTGACCATTTAGTATGATGTTAGCTGTTGGTTTGTCATAGGTGGCTTTTATCAGATTGAGATAAGGACCATGTATTGCAATTTTCTATAGAGTTTTTATTATGAATGACTGTTAGACTTTGTTGAATGCTTTTTCAACATCTATTGAGATGATCATGTGATTTTTGTCTTTGGTTCTGTTAATATGGTGTAATACATTTATTAGTTTGCATATGTTGAATCATCCCTCCATCTATGGAATGAATACTACCTGAGCATGTTATACAATCTTCTTGATGATTTGCTGCATTCTATTTGCCAGTATTTTATTGAGGATTTTTGTGTCTATGTTCAGTAGGGAGATTGGCCTATAGTTGCTTTTTTTGGTTGAGTTTTTTCTGGTTTTGGAATCAGGATAATACTAGCTTCCAGGAATGATTTTGGAAGTATTACTTACCTTTCAATTTCCTTAAAGAGTTTCAGCATTAGTAGCATTAGTTCTTTTCTAAATTTCTTGTAGAATTCAACAGTGAATCCATCAGAACCTGGAATTTTCTTCATTGATAAGTTTTTAATTACCTTTTCAATTTCATTGGCTGATATCAGATTATTTAGAATTTATATATCTTCTTGGTTTAGTTTTGGCAATTTGATTGGGTAAGAATCGGTCAATTTTTTCTGTGTTTTCCATCTTATTAGAATACAGGTTCTCATAGTAGGTGTTTATGATCTTCTGAATTTCCATAGGATCGGTTGTGATTGCTTATCTTTATGTTTTTTCTTCCCTGTTTTTGATGAGGTTGGCTAATAGTTTGTCAATTTTATTTATTCTTTCAAAGGTACAACTTTTTGTTTCACTGATTCCTTGTATTCTTTTCTTAGTCTCAATTGCATTAATTTCTTCTCATGCCTTTAGAATTTCCTCCCTCATATGAGCTTTGTGCTTGGTTTGTTCTTCTTTTTCTAGAAGTTTGAGGTTCAACATTAAATTGTTCATCTGAGCTTGTTCTGTTTTTCTGATGTGAGAGTTCATTGCTATAAACTTCCCTCATAGAATTGTTTTTATTGCATCCCATAAGTTTCAGTATATCGACATTATTGTTTAATTGTAGATACTGTTTAATTTCATCCTTAATTTCCTCTGTGACCCTTTTGTTGTCCAGAGGGGTATTGTTTAATTTCCATGTGTCTATGTAGCTTTTGTGATTTCCTTTGTCATTGATTTCCAGTTTATGGTGCTATAACCAGATAGTATGCATGGTATGATTTCAATTGTTCTACATTTATTTAAGCATGTTTTGAGAGCTAATAGGGTGTATATTTTGGAGAATATCCTATACACAACTGAGAAGAATGTGTATTCTGATGTTTTGGAGTGGAACATTCTGTAGACATCTATCAAGTCCATTTGTTTGCAGTCTTGGTTTAATTCTGATATTTCTTTGTTAAGTTTCTGTCTAGTTGATCTATTTATTTCTTAGAGTGTGATATTAAGGTCCCCCAGTACAACTGTGTTAGTGTTTATTTGTTTTTTCATGTCTGTTAGTATTTGCTATATGTAGTTGAGTGCACTGGTGTTTGGTGCATATATATATATATATATATATATATGATTGTTATCTATTCTTCTTTGAGTTTTCTCTTAACAAAAATGTAGTGACATTCTTTGTTTATTTGGATCAGTTTTGGCTGAAGGTTATATTGTTTGCAAATATAATGGCTATCCCTGTTTGTTTTTTTTTCTGAATTTTTGTGGGATGGAATATTGTTTTCCATCCTTTGACTTTTAGTCTATGAATTTGTTTGGAGGTTAAATGTGTTTCTTGAAGGCAGCATCTTTTTGGATCTCACTTCTTGATCCATCCTGCCAGTCTGTTTTTTTTCTTTTTTTTCTGATTCAGGAATTGAAATCATTTACATTAATGGTTATAACTGATATGTATTGACTTATCTTTTTCATGTTATTGCCTTATTGTCATTTTCTTGTCTTCCTCTTTTAATTGCTTATCCTGCCTGGTGGGTTCTTTCTGTTGGTATTTTTGTGTTGGTGGTCTTCATTATGTCTTTCTACTATACCCTTCACAGCATTCTGTAGAGTTGCTTTGGTGGTCATGAATTTCTTCAGTTCTTCTTCATCATGGAAGTATCTTATTTCTCCACTGATTTTGAAAGACAGTTTCAAGGGATACAACAATCTGGTTTGAAGATTGCTTTCTTTTAGGACTTGAAATACTTCACCCCAAAGTATCCTCAATTTGAAGGTTTGTGTTGAGAAGTCTATTGTGATTCTGATGAGCTTTCCTTTGTAAGTGATTTCTTTTCTCTAACTGCTTTTAATATTTTGTTCTTGTGCTGAATTTCTGAAATCTCGAGTACTATTCACTTTGATGTACATTTATTTTGGTCAAGTCTATTTGAAATTCCATGATTCTTTTATTTGTATGTCAAATTTTTTATTCATGTTTGAGAAGTTTTCTGCCGTTATTTCTATGAAGAGATTTTTAATGGTTTTTTGTGCATCTCCAGTTTTCTGACTGACTCCAATCAATCCTCTGTTTTTCTTCGTTTCATCTTGTAGCTGTTGGATGGATTTTTTTGTGTTCTCTTTCTATTTTTAAGATATTTTTCTTTTCCTGGTAACTAGTCACAATCTTTTTTCTACATCTGATAGTCTATCCTAACCTTCATTCAATCGGTTGCATATACTTTCAATGAAGCTTTTAATCTCCTGTATTTCTGTTTGAAACTGTTTCATTGAGTCTATTTTGAGCATTCATGGTTTCTGTCATTTTCCTGAGCACCCCTATTTTTCATCTGTGCTGCTTTAATATCTTTCATTTTGATTGTCATTTCTTTTGCATCTTGGAGATTATTTCTTCTATAGCCTCTTTCATTTGTTTTTATTTTTACTGCTATTATTTCAGAAAATTCTGTTGGTTGGCTTCTGATTCCCTCTATCTCACTGTGTTCTGTCCTGGTTCTGGGTAGGCTGTACATTTTTGGGTTGCATTTCACTTCTTTGGTTTTTTATTTTCTATTTTCTCTTTTATTTTGTTTTCTGTGTTGATACTTGTAGATTTCTTATGTTAGATAGCTTTACCCTTGGTATCAGGCTTCTCTAGGAAATGTCTGCTCCTCAAAATATCTTCTAAATTGTAGGTGATTCTTAGTTTTTATGTCCATCCCCAGAACCTTTAGTCCCAATGTATGAAGAATGTGAAGTTGTTATCTATTTGACTCAGGGCCCATTCTTTTGGTACTGGACTATGAAGGTGGTTGTGACCCCTTACAATTGCAGTGTTGCCATACAGGTGAAAAAAACTGAGTATAATAGGTATGGAATCCTGGTTAAAGTAGCACAGTTAGCAACAATCATACACTCAAGCACAGCCTGGGTACTGACAAACTGTGGTAACTATTAGCCTGATAACTTTAACCACAGAAGCAAGTTCTACAGTCCTATAACATAATCTAACTTATACCAGGAACTTGCATGCAATGATTTTCCTCCTAGTAGAGTGATTTTACCCTGTTGTGTGTGGGGTGGTAAGAGAGATGGGGGTAGGATGGAAAGATGAATGAGGTTAAATATAGTAGGTGCAAGGTTAGAGGGCATAGGATGATTAGCCAAATTTTGGGTAATTATAGGAGACAAGAGGAAAGGAGTGGAAGAGAAAACCTAGGAGTGTTGAAATGAACCAGAAAGAGAAGAGACAATCTTTACTCAAATGAAAGTATCATTAAAATCAAGTGAAATAGCTGACAAAAGGTGGGAAGAGGATGACTAGAATAAAACAAAAAAGGCTTGGAATATAAATTGTAAAAGAGAAAAGAAGAAGGAAAAGAAAACAAGAGAAAAAACCGGAGAACAAAAAACCACCACAGAAGAAACAAACAAACATACCAAAAAATGACAAAACAGTATGGAGAAAAACAAAACAAAACACAACAAACTCCAACCCAACTTAATACAAAGACAAAAATCATTCAGATAGGAAAAACATAAAAGTAGTGAAACTCCTCTAATGTCTACTGTTCTGTGGTAGGTTCCAGTGAGATCCCAGAAATGTGTACTCTAGCCAAGTTTGCAGCTGGATTTGTGCTGGGTATAGGCTTGATCTTGTTCTCTGGATTTGGGGAGTGGGATTAGTTTTTTGTGACTGGAGTTCTGCCCAGCTCTTTAGAAAAGTAAAGTAAAAAGAAAGCGGCCCTACATGCCTACTTCTTTCCATATGTCTTTGTCTCCAGGCACAAAGCTGGTTCACCTAACTTACCACCTGCTGGCTCATATTTTTACTTTGCATTTTTCCATGCTGCTAGTCCCACCCATCTATCATGTGCACCCTGGCCATGGCCTTACTGTGTCACTGGCCTTCTTGCTGGTCACTGGGGTCCTGCTGATGCTCTCACCCTCTTAAAGTGATTGTTACAAATACTTGATAAGTATATTTTGAATAAAGTGTGAGCTGTAAAAAATGTATTGAATGACACAGTCCTTGTTTTATAGTAAGGAGATGACTGCACCACAGTGTGACAGAAGATTTACTATCAGAATAAAATGGGGTAGGGTACCAGAACTCAAGTTTCATACCTGAGAAATATACCATGAGGCTAACAGACAGAACTGGTTCCAACTACTTGACTACGTAAGCAGCCTTTTCTCCAGAAAACTGTTGCATGATATCCTGGTACTTTAGATTTTTAACTGGGAAACAATGGACGAATAATATTTGCATATTGATAAAGTATGATTCACAAACTAACAATATTCAAAAAAATTAGAAAAAATTTAAAATAATTCATAATAAGTGTATATCACAAAATTCACAAAAGTTGTATTAGTGGTGAGCACAGGAGTATTTTGTAAATCTTCTTTGTTTCTCTGTATTTTATATTTTCATATAGTTATCCTGTAACAATGTTAGGGTAGAAGTCCTGTCACAGGCCAGGCATAAAGGCACACACATGTAATTCCAGCACTCAGGAGTCTGAGGTAGGAGGGTCACTGTGAGTTTGAGGCCATACTAGGCTACAAACTGAGTTCAAGGTCAGCCTGAACTGCACAGTAAAACCCTGTCTCAAAAAGGCAAAATAAAACAGAAGAAATCCTGTCACAAGATGTTTTTAAAATGTAAACCAAAGCTCCAAAATGAATGAAAATAATTCATTAGTATAGAGACTAAAGAAAAGTTAAAATTTTACTTAAAGTTTTATGGAAGAGGATAATAAAATAACAGCAATTATTTTCCTAACATATTTTAGCTATGATTTTAAATGTTTCTTTAAATAGTCAAAATATATGACTTACAGATTTAATGAAATTCTTAACTATAGAGTAGTTGTTAAAGGTTAAAACATTTACACAGCACAAATTTAAAAATATATGTCTATGGTTACTGTAGCCTGGAAATACATTATATTTTAAAATGCTTTTCTTTTTTCAACAGAATTGGCTGTCATTTCACTGTCTGGAAATAAAAAAAAATCAAAGGTTATTTTCCTACAATATTTGGGAATATTTTCCATATATTTCATCAGATGAATTGAACAAAGCTGTATTCTGTTTTTATTATCATAGAATAATTTATTAATACACCTGATAAAACTTAATACTTAATACTAACATTTACTTATACATGAAAGAGAATACACAGAGAGAAATGTTGCAATTATGATTACAATTGCTGAATCTAGACATCTAGATAAAAGAAAAGTAAACTCTTTTTCAGCATTTCTTCAGGTTTGAAAAAGTTATAAGAAAGAACAAATGCTAATTTTGTTAGAGAAAAAGTATTATAATCCAGGAAATAGTAAAAAAAATTTCCACTTAATAAGAGAATAGACTGCTAAAGCACAAGTTACTTTGTTAAGAATTTTTTTGGGAAATGTATAAAGTTGGGAAAAGAGACTGAATCACTTTCCTAAAATTAGACGTTTTAATTCAATTTTAAATTTAAATTTCTTAAAATGTGTTTTTAAAAATGAAAAAGTAACCCTTTTCTTCATTGTTTCTTCATTTAAGTAGATAAAGTTTAGAAAAGGTGATGTCATATATTTGAAACTATGAATGCCATATTATTATTTTTTAAAAAGAATACTTGAGTAACCCAAATGATACGATTTTATAAAAGTTCAAAATTATAGAATCACAATGCACAATTTTTTTCTGACTATTTTTACCCATAAAATCTCAGAATCATGGGCCGGGGGTTTATCTCAGTGGCATAAATGCCTGCCTGACAAGCGTGAAGTTGTGTTTGATGTCCAGTAACAAAAAGAAAAAAGAAAAAAAAAAGACTCAGAATCACTTAAAACATTTTCTTAAATGATGGACACTGCATTGTCATTTGTACTTGTGCACTGAAAGATAGTTGGGTGAACATTTTGGTCCTAGACATTTAAAAAGAGCAAAAGAATGAAATGGGAAAAAATTTTAAAAAAGAAAAAAGTGGACCTGAAGATAAATGATAAAAACAAATTTTAGATGCTGAAAGAAAGGATTATATATACTGCAAAAACTTAAAAACATGATTTTTCTCCAAAATTGTATATTCATAGTCTGAAGTTTGTAACAACATTGAAGTTTCAGTTTTCAGTGTTACCATTATACTGGTTATGCTGGTGGGTCCCAAGGGTCCAGGTTCTTCTGTGTCACGAAAAAAGAATTGGACAAGCCAACAGTTAAACAAGAACAAAAGACAACACTTACTGATGAGACAACATGCTTAAAGAGGCCTGGTTCACACAGGAAAGGGAATTGGTAGGATATGGGTGGACGCATCTTTTATTTTTGGTCAAGAGTCCAAGTGCCTCCAAGGGGCTGTCCTGGGTGTGTTTGACAGGTCATGCTGAGTTATGTTCTCTGTGTTAACTGTGCATGTCCTTACCCATAATTCACTCTGTTATAACTGTATTCTATGAGATGCATCTATGTGGGTGAGTAGAGACCATAATGTGTTTTTCTGGGGCCAAAGATTACTTTCCAACACTTTAAGGTATTTCTTTGCATGTGCCTGAGTGGAAGATTTCCCTAAGAACCCAGTTATGGGCTACTTCTTTGACTGTGGCTATTGTTTTGAGAGGTAAAGAAGTGGATCTCTAGCTAGGACCAGTACCCTTAAAGACTGATGGGGAGATATTCCTTAGCCACTGATTGAGAGCAAAACATACTCTGGCAGGTGCTAAAAGTAATCTGTATTTGAAACCAGTGTGGCTGCTGAAGACTGAAGCAGTGGTCACAGACCTGAGAAATATTCTCCAACCTAACCCACGACTGGAGCTCCAAGGTCCAGGCAGTGCATGGGAAGCCAAGGACAGGCCTGGAAAGCACATAAAGCTCACTAGCTGAAACATTAGCAACCAGGCCAAAATACTTTCAAAATAAAAAGCAGAGTGAAATCTTCATATTTCTGACAGTTGGAGACCAGATTTTGTCATTATAGGCATCTGGAATCAAGAGGGTGCTTATGACTATCAATTTTAAGGTTCTTAATCCACTTTTATTCAACCCAAATCAAATTAAGTAGCAACCAGAAAAACACAGATTCAGCTTAAATTAAGTATGTAGTTACTCAGCACCACATCTCTCATTAGCAGCTGTGTTATACGGATACATAAATATACATTCAAAAACTGTAGAAGGAAATGCAACAATATGGTAAGAGTAATAAACACAGAAGAGAGGAATTTTGGGTGTCTACACGTTTCATATTTATTTTAGCTTAATTTTTGAATAGGAAATAAAAGCAGTTCTGTCTTATAAGTTTATGTTTTCTTTTTTGCCTTAAAATTAATGACTGCTTTCATTTTGTAAGATCATACATTATCATTTTAACTCTTTTCAACAGTAGATTCTTAACTAGAGGGAATTAATACTCACCTCTGCTTAACTCAACTTTGGAAAGATTTATTCCTGAATGAGGGCCTCACCTGCCCTTTTTTGATGTCTAGAGGGGAATGGAAGCAGCTAGATCTAGGCAGAAACATGGCAAGGAAAGTATATTCTAGGGACCTCTTACCTACATACTGACTAAAAGTACTTAAAAGGAATACGTAGATTGAGAGATGGAACAGAGGGAAAAAGATAAAACACATGAAATTAAAGTTGAAGAAAATCAGCATAACTACCATTAATCTACACAAGAGAAGAATGAAACGGGGGCAAATGTTTAGAGGACTGCTATTTCCAAGAATCCTACTGCTATTTTTGGTAAGCATTAAGACTCAATTTGTCTGAAACCATTTTTATTCAATCCTCATATATGATTGTTAGTTTTTCTGGGTATAGAATTCTAAAGTGTAAATCATTTTCCTTTAACATATGGTGACAAATGCAGAGCAAATGTCATTTCCAACTTAAATGTTCTGCAAATATTTACTGACTAATATTCAAACAGTTATGAAAACTGTTATGCAAATATCTGGTAGCTAATATCTTTGCTAACCTAGTGCTTTTCATATGCAAAGCACTTGTGTGCTTCATTACAAAACTTACTTTACAAAGAGTTTCATTAACTGTTAGCCTGAATAGAATAAAAGGAAAGATTGGCCTGTAGTTCTCTTTTTTGGTTGGGTCTTTGGTTTTTTTATTAGAGTAATACCTGCTTCCTGGAATGAGTTAGGGAGAGTTGCTTCCCTTTCAATTTCGCTGAAAAGTTTGAGGATTGTTGGCATTAAGTCTTCCCTAAGTTTCTGGTAGAATTCAGCTGTGAATGCATCAGGACTAGGCTTTTCTTTATTGGTAAGGTTCTAATTACATTTTCAATTTCCTTAACTGAAATTGGGTTATTCAGCAGTTTTACATCTCCTTGATCTAGTTCTGGTAATTCATGTTTCTAAGAATCTGTCCATTTCTTCTGTGTTGTCGAACCTATGAGAGTAAAGATTTTCAAAATAGGCATTGATGATCTTCTGTATTTCCACAAGGTCTGTAATGATTTCACCCTTTTCATTCCATAATACATGAATTTGAGTTTTTTCTTTCCTTTTTTCAATAAGGTTGACTAGGGGCTTATCAATTTTATTTATTCTTTCAAAGAACCAACTCTTCAATTCATTGATTCTTTTTATTGTTTTCTTAATCTCAATTGCATTAATTTCTGCTCTGATCTTTGTCATGGAAGTATCTTGTTTCTCCATTAAGTTTGAAGGAAAGTTTTGCAGGGTACATGAGTCTGGGTTGGAAGTTGTTTTCTTTCAGGACTTGCATTACTTCACTCCAGCCTCTTCTTGACTTGATGGTTTGTGTTGAGAAGTCTGCTGTGATTTTGATGGGTTTTCCTTTATAGGTGATCTGTTTCTTTTCTGTAACAGCTTTTAATATTCTGTTCTTGAGTTGAATTT
>RJWT010004934.1:0-32086 GCA_004365215.1 Cuniculus paca
TGGGAGGCTGTGTCTCACTCGGAGAGCCTGGAAGTAGAGCCAGGGGTCGGGTCTGCTTGACTGGGCGAGATGTTTTCAGCGTGGACGCGTGCTTATTGTGTGTCAGAATTCAGTTCCTCCTAGAGGCAGGATGCAGTGCTGCTGCAAGTCCGCGCTGCATTTTGGCATCGTCCTTCCATCTGTGCACAGACCCTCATCGGGTCATCCCTGTCTCTCACTGCTGGGAATAGTGCTGCGATCGTGGTGTGCAGATGTCCTTGTGAGGCCCTGCTTTCGATTCCTCTGGTTCTGTACCTGGAGGTGAAACTGCGGAGTCATTTCCTAGAATTGGATTTAAATTTTGAGGAATCACTGAGCAGCACAGTGCCTGCAGCATTTTACATTTTCCCCAACAACGCAGGAGTGTTTAATCCTTGCCAACCGTCACGTGTGTGTCTGCGTGTGTGTGATAATAGCCAATCGCCATGGTGATAGTTGTGAGATGGCACACCTTTTTGGTTTGATTTTCATTTCCCTAATGATCAGTGATGTTAAGAGTCTTCCTCATGTTCACAGACAGCTTGGGCCTTGCTCCTTGACCTCATGAACCTGTATCCAGTTATCGAAGTGAGTGTTTTGCTTTTTGTTGTTTAATTGAAAGAATTTTTCTCAATGCTGGACATTAATGCCTTAACAGATGTGTCATTTGCAAATATTTTCTCCCTTTCTGTTAATTGCCTTTCAAATGTCTTGATAGTATCCTTTAATACAACTGTGTGTGTGTGTGTGTGTGTGTGTGTGTGTGTGTGTGTGTGTGTATAGCACTGGGACTGAATGCAGGGCCTTTGTGCACAGCTACCCCTACCTTGTTACTTATTTATTGCCATTTTTGAGCCAGGGACATGCTCAGTTCTCCAGCCTGATCTTGAACTTACTGTCCTTCTGCCTCACTCTCCCAGACTTCTGGAATTGCAGATGTGCACTATCATTAGCTATAGAAATGTTTTATTTATTTTTTACTTTAAAGAGAAAGAAAGTTAAAATAACAATAGAACAGAGTTTCAAAACAGGCTAGAGGACGGTAACAATAATTAGTATGTTGCACATTGCTATCTCTATCGTAGTTACTCAGAGAACAACATATGGGCATGGAATATTTTCCAAACAATACTAGAGAAAACCTTTCTTTTCAGTGAACCAAGAGAAACTAGCTGTGCAACTATCTTAACTATCCTTTGTTCTAATCACAATATCTATTGTACATTTTGGATCTTATTTACTCATTTATCTTCTCACACTAGTAAGACAATATGACATTTACACATATGGGTCTAATTTATTTCACTTATGAGTATAGTCTCAAGTTGCAGCCATTTACCTAGTTTATTCTTCTTTATGGTGGAGTACTACTCCATTACATAAAAAATCGTATTTTTTAATTCATTCCTCGGTTGATGAACTTTTGGGTTGTTTCCAAGATTTGGCTATTACGAACTGTGCTGCTATAATCACTGTGGTATGATGTTTTTAATTCTTCTGCAAAGATATCCAGAAGGGTAATAGCTGGGTTAAATGAGACCTCTAATTCCTAGTTATTTAAGGAATCTCCACACTGATTTCCACAGTGGTTGCACCAGTCTACACTCCCATCAGCAGTGGAGAAGGGTTCATTTTGCCCCACAGCCTGGCTAGTATTTGTAATTTTGAAGGCATAGGTATAGACAGAGACTTTTTCCAGACAGCATTGAGAATAGTGCAAAGAATCAAATAATGGAATCTCAGCTTATTAAAAAGCTTTTGCACAGCAAAAGAAATCATCAATAGAGTGAAAAGACAACCACAGAATGGGAAAAAATAACCAGTTGTCCCTCAGACAAAGTGTAGGGGCTGTGCAAGCAAAGGGAAAATAAAGGGACACACACACCAGGGTCAGCAAAATGTCTGCCACCCGGCCAGCGTAAGCAAGCAGGTTTTATTGAGATAAAGAACAAAGAAACTCACATTGCACATGTTTAGATTATATGACTTGTTAGCTTCTTGTCCTTACGGGTCCTTGTAATTTTATCTTGAGGGGATGTTTCAAGGCCTGCACTTTCTGCCAAGACATGTCAACCAGATGTGTCTGGGACAGAATGGAGTCAGTGCAGCCTCTCTACATCTCCCCCTGTTTTCTTTAGTTTAGGTTTTCTTACTATATAGGAAGCTGGTATTTTAGGTATGAACATTTTATATAGGGATGGGATGCCCAAGGCATCCCATACTGATTAAACAGATAAGGACAATAATACTGCAAATAAACATTTATTTTAGCCAATTGATATCTGGGAACCATCCCGTACAGAAATTCCATAACCTAGTATTGAGTCCTTAGGACACATGTGCCTGGTAAGTTCTTGTAAATCATGAAGATTCTCATTAATGGATTTACTTTCATCAGACAAATTAAAACAGCACATTCGAGCAATTTCATTGCACCCATGATGATGTAATAGAAGTAGATAATCAATTGCAGCACAATTATCTAAAATCGCTTGTGGGTGTTCAGTTTGTTCTTAGTCTAATAGTGCCAAAGCTGAGACAGGCTAGTGCATTAACACTGTGATTGCCCCTGGGCACTAGGTCAGGCACGCCAACCAAAGAAATAGCTGCAGCATAGATTTCTGCTTTGGTTAACAGGCTAACAGGAAAGTCTTCACACAGGTCAGTAAGACTAGTAGTAGCCCACTTGGTGTGAGACTGTAGATTCAGGAGAAGGCAACAATATAATAAGACGGCTAAGGCAACGTTTCTATGTTATGAGGTAAGTTTGTAGGGATGTAATTGAAGGTATACGTGTCACATGAAAAGAGCCATCCAGCAGGGAGCATGTGTGCATTTCCACACAATATTGGTTCGCAGCTAGAACAATTCCAAGTACTACTGGGGAGGTGAAAACATCGAACGGTGCGATTTTCAATACGAGTACATGAGGCATTTGTAGTTGCCACACATGGAGTGAACATTTTAACAGTGTTATCAGGTTTTTTAAAGGGGGAGTGCCCCAGTTTGGATAGTCAGCATATGTTACAATTTTGTTTGGAAGAGTGAAGAAAATGGTGTAATTACTTAGAGAGGCAGGGTCCTTTCGTACCAGAATCAGACAGGACCTGAGAATGTTTCATGTCTATCTTCTGAGTGAAACAGAAGTAAAAGACATTAGCTATCTTTGCCAATTGAACCAAATATTGTATTCCAATCTTTCCTTGAGGTCGTGGGACTCTAAGGTCCCCATGGGGGGCTGAAAAACACATAGAAACAGAATACAAATAAGCATTAAAGAGTCCATGGTCAATGTGGAAAACACCACCGCAAGAAGCTTTTCAGGAGTTGGTTCCTCTTCAGATGCACGGAGCAAGTCTTGTGCAGACTGAATCAGTGTCTTTATATCATGCCAGGTCACTGGCCAAGCAGTCGTTGTCCTGGGTCACTTCTGAAATGGCTGGGCCTGATTCAAAGAGAGGTGAAACTGTGGAATTGGATTGTGCAGCCCATGGTGCCAACTCGTTTTGCGCAGGGCAAATGCAATGAGCAGGAATCCACACAGGGCCTGTTGGGGTAACACAGAAGCATCCCCACTTCCCCAGGTTAGCATGGGTGCTGGCCCCTGCCAGCCTGGGTCTGGGGAATTTTGAAAGAAATGGAGTCCACATAGTCAGCCAAAGTGACTTAAAGAGAAACAGTGGAGGACAACAAAAAGAAGTCAGCCTTGCTAAGTGGTAAAACAGTATCAATCAGATCAATTCCAAGGAGTGTAAGTGCTTGAGTATGTCCTGGAGAGATAAGAGAGGAAATAGCATTGATAATGGGAAATAAAGTACTGATAGGTCAGTGGGGTAAATGCAACCATTCAACAGTAAATACTTTGTTGCTCTGGATGGCAACAAGAGCCCCTGTGGGCAAAGGGGCTGAATGGAAAATGAGTCAGGAGAGAGGGCAGTCCTTTGAGACTCGATCTACTACAACTGTGGAGAGTGTGTGAGCAGTGCTCTGAAGAGCCTGCTGTAGAGAAGGAGAATCAGAGATCACATCAGCAGGATCTGTGGGACCCCATAAAGCACTGAAGAGAGGAGCTAATTGTTGAGTGGTCAGGGGGAAATAGGGCCTTGCCTAATTAAGGTAGAGGCAGCAGAAGTGGCACAGCCGGGAGGACCTGGAAGTCTGCCATGTGGTGTTCCCTCTGGTCTTCTGCCAAATTGTGCAGTAGTGTCCAGGCAGAGATGCCAGGTGTGCAGGACAGAGATAGGAGCACGAGGCTCCTCATGCAGCAGTTTACTATTCTTTCCCAATCCTCCATAATGAGAGTTTCTCTCTCAGGATACCAACGACAATCATCATAGATTTCTTGCAAAAGTGGTACTAAATTACGTTTGGGGGCAACATGGCCCTCCTTCTTAAGAAGAAAGAGCAGCTCTGCCTTATGTTTCTGTTGTGCTTCAGACAAGGAATTCCCCATGACTTAACTGGAGATTTTCCAAAGAAAATGAAGTAGATACACGTTGGGGACCGTGTTCCACCCCAGGAACACAATGATGGCAAGTCACCCTCCACATCAGAGGTCTCCGTTGTCGAGTCCCTGTTGGGCACAGATGTAGGGGTTCTGCAAGCAAAGGGAAAATAAAGGGACGCACACACCAAGGGTCACCAAAATGACTGCTGCCTGGCAACATAAGCAGGCAGCTTTTATTGAGATAAAGAACAAAGAAACTCACATCGCATACACTTAGATTATATAACTTGTTTGCTTCTTGTCCTTATGGGACCTCGTGTTTTTTTCTCAAGGAGATGTTTCAAGGCCTGCACTTTCTACCAAGACTCTGTCAACTGGATGTGTCCAGGACAAAATGGAGTCAGTATGGTCTCTTTACAACAAAGGACTTATATCTAAAACATATAAAGAATTGAAAAAATCAGTCCCCCAAATTCAAAGACCCAGTGCAAAACTGGGCATCTGAGATAAATACGCATTTCTAAGATGAAGAATGGCAAATAAATATATGGAAAAATGTTCAATGTCAGTGGTCCTTCAAGAGGTACAAATTAAAACAATACTGAGGTTCCATCTGACTCCAGAAAGAATGGCTGTCATCAAGAAATCAACCAATTACAAATGTTTTAAATTAGATAAAGTGCTAACATCTTCTTTTTCTTGGCTATGTTGTTATCATGTTCAAAAATTCATTATGAAATTTCAAGTCATTCTTTAAGGTTTTTGTTCTCACAATATTTTAAGTGGCTTTATAGCTGTGAAGCTGTTGTTTATTTCATGTATTTTAAGATATTTTTAGTTGCATGCTGTATAAAGTAGCAACTTCCCTCTTTGGCAAATAAATATCCATTTTTCTCAGTACTGTTTGTTGAAAATGTGATTTCTATCTATTAAATATTTTTGGTAGACTTGAAAAAAGTGTCTGTCCTCATTTGTGAGGATTTATTTGTCTTCTTTCTTCTTTGACTTTGGTCTGAAGGGCTTTCTTACAGTATCGCATTACTTCAAATGTTGAGCGTAGATACTAAGTTCTAAAATCAGGAAGCATGAATCTTTCTACTTAGTGCATCTTTTTAAGATTGTGTTGGCTTTTCACTGTGATTTCACTGTGAATTTTTAAAATTATCTTCAAAAAACATGCTTTACATTGAACCTGATATCGTTTTGTGTTTTGTTGACACCTAAGCAATAGTATTTTTCTAATACATGAACAACTGGAGAATTTCCATTTGATCATGTTTTGTAGCTTTTAATGAAAAACCACATTTTCTCATCAGTGAATTTCTAAATATTTTTACTATTTTATTCCTTTTTTGTAACTGCAAATGGAGCTAACTTTTAATTCTCTATTTAGACTGTGAATTAGTAGCAATGAAAACACAAATTATTTTAGTGTATTCATTTTGTGTCATGAATTTCCTATTCTGTGTGTGTGTATATATGTATATATATATTTTTATATATATATAATTTCTATTTTATTTGTATATGATTTTTCTAGCTATCAGGTTGAACAAAAATATTAAAAAGAGGGATTCTTTATTTTTTAAAATTTCTATTTAATTATCTTCACTTGAATGTTTATTTTGTAATTTTGTTTCCTTTCTTAGACTATTTTATTTAATTTACCCACTTTTTTCCTGTTTTATCTAGTTCATTGAGCCATGGAGTTTGGCTGTTGACTTAAGGTATTTCATTTTAACATGAGCATTTTCAGTTATAAATTTCCAGTTTAGCACTGCTGTGATTGTATTCCATGTGCTTTGTATGTCATGTTTTCAATTCCATGTGTCCCGATACATTTTCTAATATTCATTGTGATTTAATTTTTGACCTGCTGATTATGGAAGAACGTGTTAACTCATTTCCAAAAATATGTTGATTTTCTAGTACTGTGTTAGTGATTTCTACCATTTTTTTCTTGTATTATGTTTCTAAATTTATTTGGAAAGTCTTCAAGTTTTTTTTTTCTCTTTTTTTGGAGTAAAACAGAACAGTACAATAAAGCAAAACAAAACAGTAATAAGACAGTAGGAAAACCAAAATGGTTACTATATTGCATATTATTATCCTCTAAATAGTTGCCCAGATCACCATCCCCAGGCCTGCAGAGTCAGTTGAACAACATAAATGTCAGGTTGCTTCCTGACTTCAGTCGTTATCATCTCAGCCTATGTTGTGTCCGGTTGCGCACAGGTGGGGGCACAGGGAGGAGGTGGAGGCGGCTCCCTTGCTGTTTCTCCCCAGCCAGCAGGGCCTCTGCCGGCACTCAGGAAGGCTGCGCGGCCTCTTCGCTGCTTCTCCCTGGCCGTTAGGGAAGGTGTGATGGCGAACCTTATAGAGCCGGCTGGGGCACGTTTACCAGGGCCTCTGCTGGCACTCAGGGAGGCTGTGCAGCTTCTTTGCTGCTTCTCCCTGGCCATTGAGGCCTCCACTGGCACATGGTGGGGGGACTGCACTGCTTCCTTACTGTTTCTCCTGGGCAGCTGGCAGGGCCTCCACCAGTGCACCGAGGTGGGGGCCACATTGCTACCTCACTGCTTCTCCCTGGCGGCCAGCCACAGGGTCTTTCTTTAGTCAAGTATTTACTATGGTTCATGTAAACCAAGTAATAAGGTTGGACTTAGGTCTTCCATTTTGTATCTTTTTAGATTTATTTTTAAACTTTTAACATAAATAGCACTGTGTTTATTGCTGCAAATTCCATTCAGACACTGCAGATATATAGGAAAATGAATTTCTATATACAGTATTAACCTTGTGTTTTAAGATCTTGCCTTAATTCATATAATTAAGTCCAGAAGTTTTCATTTTTGTCTACTTGTATGGATTTTCAACAATCATTTCATCTGTAAACAAAGAAAGTTTTATAGATTCCTCTCCCATTGTTATTCCTTTAATTCTATTTCCTTATTTCGTTAGCTAGTACTCATGAATAAAGGGCATGTCCTTACCTTGTGGCTGATGTCAGAAATAGACTGTAGGAAGTTGGCATAATTTCTTCCTTCTTTGGTTGAATTCACCAGAGAGCTTATTTGGGCCAAATGCTTTGTGTTTTGAAGATTTTTATTTATTCAGTTGCCACAGTAGATACTCCTATTGTGTGCAGTCTTCCTCAGTATCTGTGAAGAGGTCTTTTCAGGAGCCCCTGTGGATTCCAAAATCTGTGATGATCAAGTTCCTTACATAACATGACACACTATTTGCATGTGACATGCAAATGCTTTAAATCATTCTAGATTATATACATTGTATGATGTAAATATCACACAAACCAATAGTTGTTATAATGTTAGATGGTTTAGGGCAGTGATGGCAAACCCTTTAGAGCTGGCTGGGGCATGTTTGCCATAGGTTCACAACCACTGGTTTAGAGGATAATTACAAGAGGAAGAAGTCCACACATGTTCAGTTCTGACACAATTTTTTTTTACATGCTTCTGGTCCATGATTTTTGAGCATTTGGAATTTGAGAGCTGACAGAAATTAATTGTGTCATCAAGTCTGTCTTTCATTCCTTTCGTGGAGGTCATCAAATCTGTAGTCATACACAGTACTTTGTTATTTAAAGAACCTGTAGTGGTGTCTGCCCTTTTATTTCTGACATAATGTCTGTCCACTCTCTTTTTCTCATATTTACACTCTTACTTAGGTTTATCTTTTTTTTCCTGTTTTTTAAAGCACCGGTTTGTTGCTGTTGTTGTTGTTTTTGTGTGTGTGTCCACTGATTTTTTGCTTTCAATTCCATTCATTTACATACTAATTTGGTATTTTGGGTTCTTTTGGTTTTTTTTGAGACAGAGTTTCACCATGTAGTTGAATCTGGTCTTGAACTCACTATGGAGCCCAAGCTGGCCTCAAACTCACAGCAATCCTCCTTCCTCAGCCTCCTGAGTGCTGTGATCACAGGCATGTGCCACCACACCTGGCTGCTCTTTCATGGTGTTTAAGGCTAGAGGATGTGGAGAAAACTTTACCATGTTGTTAGCATTTATATGGCTTCTCTCCAGTATGAATCTTTTCATGTCTTCGAATGACATTCAAATATGCGAAGGCTTTACCACATTGTTAGCATTCATAAGGTTTTTGCCCACTGTGAATTTTGCAATGTCTTCTAAAAGTACTCCTATGATAGAAGGCTTTGCCACACTGATCACATTCATAGGACTTTTCACCAGTATGCATTCTTTCATGTTGTTGAAGGGTGTGGAGGAGTCTAAAGTGTCTCCCACATTGTTTACAGGGCTTCTCCTCTGTATGAGATCTTTTATGCCTATGAAAGCAACTAGAAACACTGAAGGGTTTCCCACATTCATAGAACTTCTCTCCAGTGTGAATTCTTTCATGTCTTTTTAATAAAGAGGGAAAATCAAAGCATCTCTCACATGCCTTACACATAATAGGTTCATTTCCAGTGTGTATTATCTTGTGTCTTCTCAATTGTGTGCCAGAATAAAAGACTTTCCCACAATGTTTACAGTCATAGGACTTTTCTGCAGCATGACATTTTTCATGTATAGAAAGGTAATGTGAAGTACTCAACAAATTACCACAGTGTTTATAATCATATAGCTTTTTGCCAGTACGAGTCCACTAATATATTCTAAATACACTAGGACACAGAAAGGCTTTCCCATGTAGCTTAAAATGAAAAGACAACTTTCCAGTACATGTTACCATGTGACTTTTAAAACCTGCAAACAAACTAAAGCCTTTCTTACACAGTTTACATTTATAGAGTTTCTCTCCAGTACGAGATTTTTCATGTCTTGTGAGTAAAAAAGAAAAATAAAAAGGCTTCCCACATACCTTCCATGTACAATGTCCATTTCCAGTGTGCTTTATCACATGGCTTAGAATATTTGCATAACAAGAGAAGGACTTGCTGCATCGTTTACACACATAGAGCTTCCTCAGAGTGTGTGGTTTTCCATATCTTTGAATAGAACTGAAATAAGTTAAGGTTTCCCCACACATACTTTTATTTTGCTTTCCAGAGTGAAGTACCATGGTTGTTGAACACTGGTGAGAGAAACGAGGGACTTCCTGCATTTTTTTAATCCATAAGGCTTTCCTGTGTATTCCTCCCTTTCACGTACTTTGTGTTCAGAGTGAGGTAGGATGTGCCTTAGATTTCTCAAAGCCCTTTTGTTCTCATCTTTGATGCTCTAATATTTCCATTTGCTTCCTACAGAAGCAAGGTTCTTGAAGATTTCCTGCATCACATCTCTGTAGACAGTCTTCTGGGAAGGATCCAGCAAAGCCCACGCTTCCAGGGTGAAGTTCACAGCCACATCCTGGTAGGACACAGGGTTCATCATCGTCTTCTGCGGTGCCCTGGTCCCTCCCCAGAAAAGTGTGGTGTCCACGTGTGATGGCAACAGGGGCTGAGGTACCACCGCCAGGCAGGCACATGGAAGGCACTGGAGTGACCGGAGCTGAGGGCAAAAAGCCCGTGTACTCTTCAAGTTTTTGAAATGCATTATGGCTTGTTATGGACTAACTTCTAAAATTTTCCATGAATAGTTAACCAAAATATATATTCTTCTGTTTTGGGATAGGGAATTTTATGCATGTTTATTAATTTTAGTTAGTAAACAGCATTTTTTATATACCATATTTGCTTATTAATTTTCCATTCATTAGTTCTGTTATTGGAAATGGGATATAGAAGTCTCTATTTTTGTCAGTAATTTATTCCTTGTATTATTTTTCTATAGCAATCAATTTTTCTCTTCTCTGTGGTCAGTGTTTGCTACATGTATCTGAAGTTATGATGTTGGTGTATCCACATTAACATATTTTAAATACAAGTGAATATAAAATTTGTACAGATTTATGGGTCCCATGTGAGATTTCCATGCATGTACATTCTGTGTAATATTTAAATTAGAGTAAGTATGATTCTTGTCCTCAAACACTTGTAATTTCTTTGTGGTGAAAACACCCCGAATTCTTTGTACTAGCTTTTTGAAATATATAGTAGGATGTCATAATTTGTAGTTAGCAGCTGTGAAGTGGCACATCAGAGCTTCTACTCCTGTGTAACCATAACCTAGAGTCCATCCTCGACCTCTCCCCACACTCTCCCTGGTCCTGGTAATCACCATTCTACTGTCCACTGAGGCTGGGGTTGTAGCTCTGCAGATGAGCACACATCCTGCATCACTGCTTCCTGGCTTTGTTCCCTATACTGAAAAAGCTAAACTACTCTCACCTTCTACTACATGAAGGATTCTATTCTACATGAAATTGAGATCACGCAGTGTTTGTCTTGCTGTGTTGGATCATTCACTTCACTTAATGGTCTCCACAGAAACCCCCAAATAACCAAAGCCATCTTGAGCAACATTAAAAAGCATGAGGCATTGTTCATCTTGAGTTAGAAATACACTACAAAGATATAATAATCAAAACAGCACAGAACTAGGAAAAAGACACTTAGACCAATGGAACACAATAGAGTGTAGACATAAACTCATGAATTTTTGGTTAACTAATTTTCCACAAAGTTGCTAAGAACATTTATTGGAGCAAATAATCTTTTCAGTGAGTTTTGTTGGAAAATAGGATTTCCACATGCCAAAGAAAGAAATAGATGCCTGTTTCTCATGAGTTACAAGCTGTAAACTGATTAAATACTTAAAAGTAAGACCAGAAACTCCAAAATTCCTGGAAGAAAATGTAGAGGAAATGTTTCAGTACATAGGAACAGTAGGGAATTTTTTGAGAAGACTAAAAACACAGGAAATTAAGGGAAAAACAGATAAATGTGATTACCTAAAATTACAAATATTCTTGACAGCAATAAAAACAAAAACCTACCAAATAAGAGAATGTATTTGCAAGTGATACGTCACACAAGTTTATATATAATAAACTCTATATTCATTAGGAAAAAATGAAAGCCAATAGAGACAAATAAACATTTTACAAAAGAAGATTTAGGAATTGTCAACAATACATGAAAAAAATATCAAAACAACTTATTAGAAAAATCCACAACAAACCAGTGCAGCATGTCAACACAGAAAGAAGTTTTGGAAACAGACAAAAGTATATTGAGTATTCCTACTTATTTACATGTCACACTTTTCCATTTAGTTAAACGGTTTCAATTTCTTCATCAGAGCTTTAATGCTTTCTTCACATATACATTGGACATATTTTGTTAGATAGATTTCAAGTGTATTATTTAGTCCCACAGTAAATAATACGGTGTTTTAATTTCAAATATACATTGCTACACATAAGAAAACAAATGCATTGTTACATTAACAATGTACATTGTTACATTAACAATCTCTGTATTCTGTAACCTTGATATAATTGTTAGTTTCCAGGAGTTTGTAATTGCCATTGATTGTCAGGAATTTTCCATACAGACTAGCATGTCATCTACAAGTAACTTTGTATCTTCTTTCTCCATGTGGCTTTCAACTCTATAGTCTCCTTGTTTTGTGGTACCTAAAACTTTCCACACAGTAACTCATAGAAATGATTGCTGCTTGCATCCTGGTCCTTACTCTTATCATTGCAGGATGGATCTAGCCTCTTAGCATTCAGTACAAAGTGAGCTGTGTTTTCTAGATGCTCTTTGTGAAATCCAGGAAGTTTCTTTGTCTCCAGTTGGCTGGATGTTTGCGTCATAAATGAATGATGGATTTTGACAATTCCACTTTGGTGTGAGTACAGACCATAAGAGACAAAGTCCAGCACTTTTCTGAGGTTGAATGACACGGAGATCTGGGTCTGGGTCATTTATAGTATTGCCTGGATGGAGTTGTCTGGTTTTCATTGACTTAGTGCATAGGAGAATTGGCAATGAAAGTAAGACACCCTCAGGGGTCCCTCTAGGCCAGATGCACTTTACCTCACCCTACTGTGGAATGGAGCTCCAGTGTCCTCCTGGAGTGTCAAGACCAAACCACCACGCTCGCCCAGGCCCTCCAGGTCAGCAATCTTACAGAAAACAGGGGTGTTGGTAACGGACTCCCAGGGCTAATTGGAAGCATCGCCTCTGTCATTCCCACTGCTTGATGCCTGGAAGAGTGAATCACGGCTATGGGAGAAACAGGACCTTCCTGGACACCTATTCACAGCATCTACAGCCTTCCTGAGAAGCTTTCCACGGTTCTGTAGCTGTAACTCTTCTTACAAATGACATTTCATTAAGCCAGAGGCATGAGGATGGTGAGACTGAAGAACTCGGTGACCACAGACTCAGGGCTGCATGCTATGGAATGATTTTCCTAATGGAAGCAATGCATTGTGAAATGCCACAAGAGGAGAAGAAACTTTTTAATACTTAGGTGGTGCTTTAGAATCTCCTTTCTTTCTTTCTTTCTTTCTTTCTTTCTTTCTTTCTTTCTTTCTTTCTTTCTTTCTTTTTTTTCTTTCTTTCTTTCTTTTTCCCTTTGTCTCCCTTCCTCCCTCCTCTCCACTTCTTCTCTCTCTCTTTCTCCTCTTTGTTTCTTTCTTCCCCAAAATCTCTGCTTATATTTTGCTTTATTTATGAACTGCCACATACACATCTCACAGTTTAAAGTATTTTGGTCCTTTTGAAGAGGCATTTCTGTTCTCATCATCTGCAGTACATCCTGGTTACACTCCTGGTGAGGGGTTGGTGTGAGCACATGCAGTCTCCTTAGTCCTGTGTCCCCCTTTCCAACTCTCTCTCCCCCTGCTTCCACCTTGTGAAAGGATTTTTTTTTTAGCTAAAGGTACTTAAATCTACCTCTACCTAAAAGTGATACTTTGTTCAACATTTTAATATTAAATAAATCATCCTGAAATACATCCAGTTTTTAACTTTGTATTGCTCTCTGTGTACAGGTGTGAGAAAATGGGAATCTGTTCTACTTGGGAAAGAGGTGCAGGTACCAAACTAATTGGTTTTATTTTCTTGGAACACTGTACCTTGCATTGTCTTTCTTCCAGTAGTATTTCTAAAGTAGCAAACAGTTTTTGGCCAACTGAGCATATTCTCTGGCAATTTGCTTAACATTTAAAAAGAGGTAGGATCTTGTTTCTAACACAGGTCGTGGGTTATATTCAGAATTCCTTTTTGCCAGAGATGTATGCATCGAACGACAGAAACAGATGCATGTGTCTGAACAGCTGCTGAGTTAGAAGTTATTTCCTTCACTTATTTATAAACATTCTGAGCACATCCACTGATGCTACCAGAGCATTGCTACAAAACTAAAAATAAAAAGGGAGAAATCTTCCAGCTGCTGCTAAGGCATTCCGCAGCTCTGTCAAAGAAAGCAAGTCCGTGATTTCAGTCCTGTGCAGGTAATGAAGGGTCCTGTCCATTGCAGGATTAATTGAAATTAAACAGAAAGTCTGCCTTGAGGATTATCATGAATCCAAGTGTGAGTTGTCATTTATTCTTTTAAGAAACAGAAAAACCTGCTAGTAGTTTGGTGGTAAAAATAATTCACATTTCCCCAGGTTTCCTCTTGTCTGTCTGCACAATCTCTATTTTTTTCTTGTACTCTGAACACAATCTCTATTTTAACTATAAATGTTCTTGAAACCCTGATTTTCAAAGCTAAACCCATCTGGATGTGTTATTATGTGGGAATCAGAGTCACCAGACCCAGGGACACATTTAGCATAATCTAAACTTCTAAATTCTACCTAAATATCAATATAATACACACAGAATGTCTCTAGTTATGTAAATAATAGATGTATTGCAGCAAATATATAGGAAATAAGAAATTATTTTTGTTCTTTTAAGTGTAGCCAGATGAAGTACATGGCAAAGGAAATATTTTGTTCTTTTGTATGTGATAGAGTGATGTATGCCTGCATATCAAAAATGTGAATTGACTTATAAGAAGCTTAAAAATTATCTCAGAATTATCTAAAAAATAAACTTAGACATTTACACAGATGTTTTCTATCCTATAAATGTATATATGCAATTTGAAAGGAAATTTGGTTATGGCTTTTCTTCAATCAGAAGAAAAAATGAAATTATTCAATCATCTTGACTGAAAAAATGTGTTTAGGTAATCAGAAAATATATAGCTTGCTTTTGTATGAAAATAAGAAAATATGAGGCAGAGTAAGACATTTTAATGCTGTCCATATAAAAGACAAAGATATGTTATTTAGAAGAACGTGTGTGCTGATGCCCCTAAGTAGAGTTTTAGCATGCTGTGCAAAATTCTGCCCATCCTTGGATAAACTGAACTGTTCTAATGCATCATTTGTAGGCACTCATTAACTCTGGGAATTCTTTTCTTGCTGAGATATAATTAATTATAATGTTACTGCATTTATTTAAAAGGAAGAATATGTTTTTATGTCTGTTAAAATCCAGAGAGCTTATAAGGAACCAGTTACTCTTTTCATCTAACAACAATATTGTTAAATGATTTCATGATACCATTTTTATTAAATTTCGTGAAATTCTATTAGAATATTTAATATAACTCACCCTGAAAATAATATATTTTATATATATATATCATTTGTTTCATATATCACATGTTTTGTTTGTTTGTTTGCTTATTTTGGGATAGTTTTTCACTATGTAATTCAGGCTTAGCTTGAACTCTCTATGTAGCCCAGGCTGGTCTCAAACTTTCAATGATCCTCCTGCCTCAGACTCCCAAGTGCTGGCATTACAGGTGTGCATCACATGCCCAGCCCTTATACTTGAAAAAATTAATACATTTTGCATTTCAGGAGCTTCACTCATCTTCTGCTGCTAGAATGTAAACCCAAACTATTTGCATTAGAGGTTGATATATGTAACCACTACTATACAATGCACTAAAATGTTCATTTATCAGTTGACCCTACAGTGTCCTCTAAATATATAAGAAAATGATTCTTGGATTATTACATTTGGAAAAGTTGACAAAAACCTTGAAAAACTGATAAATTATGCTCTTCCTTAGTAAAGACGTTTTTAGTGAAAATTTCCAGTTACCCAAGAAAGGGAGCCCAAAGGCCTAATCTTCCCGAATAGTGTGATAGATGCATTTCTAAAACACGCTCCACTCTGGAGTGAGCAAATTCCTTGATGTAGAGGAGATATCGCAGGTGCCTAGGACAGCAAACTAGTCCTCCTTCCTGGCAGTCAGAAATCTGAAGTTTCCGTAAGGGACTCTAGAAATAGCCCTGTAATATGGTAATACATGAGAGTAATATAAAATGAAAGTAGATATAAAATATGATACAGTGATGGTCTTGAGAAGTTTGTACAATAAAATGTATTGTATCTACTTAAGGCGTGCACCATGATGCTACGAGAAGCATAACGCCAGCAGCCGAAGGGACCGACCCCACCTCCAGCTCGCCAGGGTCCCCGGGTGCTTTTGTGTCTCTGCCGTGCACATGGGACTGAAGTTACCTTCACAGAGTCGTGATTTCGTTTCCTGGGGTTACGCACCCAGAAGAGTGAATGCTGGATCAGACAACAGCTTGTTTTTAATTAATTTAGAAGCTTTCAGCTTCCCAGAACGACGAACCAAGTCCCTTCCCGCCAGCCGTGCCCAGGAGCCCCCTCTTCTCGCACCTTGCCCCGCTCTCCTGGTTTGCAGACGCCTCGCAGCAGCCGCATAGACAGTGAGGAGTGGGACCGCAGCAAAATTAATTACATGAGGTCCCATTTCGTACACCTGTTACCTATTTTTATTTTTAGTTTTGTAATTTTGGAGAATTGTGTGTTCAGATTCTTTCTCCATTTTAAAATCAAGTTTTCTCCCCCTTTGGCTGCACAAAATATTTTAAATGTCCGTGTTATTTATTTTTGCCATAGTAACCCAGGTTTTTGGTGTGTTGCCAAAAAGAAAAAAAAAAAAAAAAAGCAAAGCACTATCCAAGTCAGTTTGAAGCGCTTTTCCCCAGCAATCTCTCGAATGCGCCCCTCAGCTTCGGGCCTTAAGGTCGGTGTCTGCATCCTTTTGAGTAGAGTTCTGTATGTGGTGTAAGACAAGTGTTCTAATTTCCTTCCTTTTCGTTTGGAAGCCCAGTTTTCCCGGCACAACTTGGGAGAGACTCTTTTCTCCAACGCTGCCCTCGTGGGGTGAAGCTGACGGAGCGCCTCTGGGTTTGTTCCCCGAGTGTCTTGCGTGTTCCCGGTCTGCATGTGTGCGTGTGATGACCGCGCCCTCCGCGGCTGCTGCAGCTTGTACAGCTACAGTGCTCCACCTACAACTCAGGAAGTGTGATGTGTACAACCTTGTTTACCCTCCTCCAATTTCGTGTAGCTGTTTAGAGACATCAGTGGCTGCATAGAAATTTTAGAATGGCTTGTGTGAAGAATCCTCTTGGACGATTGGTAGGCATCACGCTCAATCCGTATATGGCTTTGCATAGGATATTAATAATGAACTAGTTTTCAGTCAGAGGAATGGCGTTGTTTAAAAATGTCTTCAGGCACAACTCCTAAAATCAAGATGAGTATAAAGCACTCCATGTAAAGAGAAAAAATGTGCATGACTGGCCCTTCCAGAGTACTTTTGAGATGCATTACAGTATTGAGTTGTAACCTAAATTCCCATCTTCCCTTCCTTTTATCCAAGAGAACTACACTTTTCTATAAAGTGAGGGAGATCGTCTTCCTTGGTAGCATATTCTCCTAATATAAACTGTTAATTTCATAAATCACCTGCAAGAGAAAAAATTGAAAGAACAGTTTCAGGAAGAAGCGCCACGTAACTTTTACCGCGTTTCAATGTCCACGTATCCCAATGTTACTTCATTCCAGACAGGAGACAAAAAGATGCTTCTGATTTATTTTATGAATCAAGTATAATCTTACTTCGTTAAGTTGATAAAAATCACACAAAATCAAACCTAAGACCAAAGTATCACAGGAATATCAGTGTAACAGTCCTAAACACGGTACTATAAAGCAGACTCCAGCAATATATTAGGAAAAAGATAATATACTGTGGCCAGGAAAGGTTAACAGCAGGCATATAAAGATGGATCATTAATCAATTAATATAATCTAAAATTTAGTGGAAATACAATAAAATAGTACATGATCATTCTTTAGATGTTGGAGAGCACTGGGAAAACATTAAGTATTTCTGCTGAAAGCACTCAGAATCTGATTAACAGTGGCTTAACCTATAGATCAGCCCCAAATTCTACAACATTGGGACTTAAATAAGGAGGAAATAATAGAGGTTATAACCACTGAATTAGGGCCAAAGAAATCCTGCCGACTTTCTTTACTCTTTAAAACATTTTATGGAGAATTACCACTAATACAATGAGAACTAGAAAACAATAGAGACAAGATAATTAGAGAACAGTATAAAACGTTGAATTGGAAAAACAGCAAATAATTGTGCAGTTAAAGTAAGCTATTTCACAAGTTTTCAAAATTGAAAATTTAGCTCTTATTCTTATACCTCTTCTACTTTTTGAGTTTTTAAAACATTATATAAATCTTGGTGTAAATTTCTCTACTTAAGAAAAAAAAATCTGTTACTGCAGTCTTAACAGGTACCACTCCAGTGTATTTAGTAAGGGAAAAAAAGACAAATAAAAATAACACTTTTTCATCTATCAAAAGTGCAGACACGGGGTGAAAATCCAACTCACTAGCTAAGGTTGACAGGAGCTGACCGCGAGAGACACGTCCCGGAGCTTGGCTTCGCTGGGCAGGCGTGGGCCGCTTGGTTCCTCTAAACTGCGAAGCTCAGCCTTACGCGGAGGAGGGCCGCGCTCTGCACCAGGGCCGCGAGGCTCAGAAACAGGCAGATTAAGCGCATGGCGCAGCGGCTTGGCGAAGGACTGAGAATGGTAAGGTCCCTCACCCTGGCCGGCCGAGCCCTGACACCGGAGAAATCCCTGTGCTTCGGAACCCATCTCCTACTTCCCGCTCAGAAGCAGGCTGCGTAAGTCCCGTAGTGGTCACAGCTCGTAGGAGCAGCGCAGCTCAGCCGCAGCCGCAAAGCTACCTGACTCTTCAGGAAAAGACCAGGGAAACCTAGAGCTGGGTTAAATGGATTTATCTTTAGTGCCTGAGGAATTCTGTACTGCTTTGTGTAGTGGTTGCTTTATATGCCCAGCAACAAGTGCCAGTAATACCTGCACACCCATATTTATAACGGGGCCATCGCAATAGCAGCCCACATGCCCATTAACAGAGGAATGGATGAAGAAAGCCTGGTGCATGCTCACAGTGGAGTACCACTCAGCCCTAGAGAAGGATAAATTTGAGTCACTCATGGAAAAATGGATGCACCATGGGACCATAATGTTAATTGAAATAAGTCAGACTCAGAAGGTTAATGTTGTGGGACTTCTCTTCTATGAGAAACTCCCAAAATAAATAATTTAGTAGAAAAATACAACACAGATGACAGGAAGCAGGGATGCGGCTTTGTAGACGCAGAGAAGTTGTGTGGGGATAGGGTGAGAAGAGCAGGCGTGGAGCTGGGAGGAGATAAAAAGGTTGAGATGCCTTGTGCAGTTATCATGTGCTGCAGACACAAGTAGCAAAAGAGAAGGAATGGAGGGCTTCCCAGGAGTGATGACAAAATAGGATAATGGGAAACTCAGTTGGAAATCATGATGCAGTTTATCAGAATTACCCAACTCTTAGGAACAGAAACTCATCAGGGCCAAGTGGGTGGAAGCAGTGTGTTCCTGTCCCCTGAGCGAGGCCGTGGCCTGTGTGCCGGTGACGTCCTCAGAATGAGACTGCAGCAGTGCTTAGAGTGGTCAACAGGCCACTGGTGCTTTTATCTGAGTGCAGGACAGCAGTTTAGGCAATGAGAAAATGTGTTAGAAAAGTCATAAGGTCAACATAGAAAAAAATAACACTGAGGTAAATTCCAGCGTGACACATGCAGTATGATAGCACCCAGCAGCTCAAGACACGTGGGACGATGTTATGTAGGACTGGGACACACTTGATGCCCTGAGATAGAAAAATGCATCCAGAAGGGCGCCCTGCACACCTTGGTGAACTGAGACGAGGAGAATCAGGGCTGAAGGAGACACATACACGAGCACGACGCTGTCAGAGTCTCTCTAACCGGAAGCACTTATCTTTTGCTATGTTTGAATTATGCCAGAAGTCATTGTTTTAAAAAGAGTTTGACAACAAGTAAGATACTAGAATCGCTTCTGGACAGGAGTAAGATCCATTTTCAAAGAAGATTATTAGACACTGGGCTAAACCTAATATCTACGGATCACGAAAGATTTGAGTATTTTAAAAACCAGTACCCTCAGTCCTTAAGCTACATGTTTCCTGGGAGGGTAATAAATGTTTCAAATGAGACAGTATCACCTGTTCAGAACTCAGGGAGAATGATACGCTCATATAAGAGGTTCTCTCTGTCTCTCTCTCTCAATGTCTCCCTCTCTCTCTGTCTCTCTCGCTGTCTCCCTCTCTCTCAGTTCTCTCCTTCCCTCACTCCCCTCCTGCCCTCTTCCCTCCTTCCTTCCTAGTTTTGCTGCTGTACTTGGAGGAATTTGAGTTACCTTAGCTAGAGCAGTTCAGGAAAGGGTGAAACCAAGCAGCAGACTGCAGGGTAATTCTGACCTGAGCGTGCGGAAGGACAGGACTTGAGAGGATGCCACAGGGCCAGAGAGAAAGGATTCTACTGAACTCTGATACTTCCGCCACTTCCACCTCATGAGTTTTAAAATAGATAAATTTAATCCGTGTACACTCTTGCATAAAGGCTGTCCTGAGAGGGCAAGAGTGTTAGAAAGTGCTAAAAGTTGTAACTGTAAATTACACAAAACGTTTTGCCTTGACTCAGGTTTTTGTTCTTGAAATAAATTGTATTTTCTCATAATTTTAATGTACTGCTGGATTTGATTTGTTAGAATTAAATTAAAATGTTGGCACTACATTCAGTGTCAGATACACCTGGAATTTCATTGTTCATTCTGTCGGTTTTTGGTATCAAGGTTATTCTGGTGTTCTTTAATGAATTAGGATGTTTTCCAACTTTTTCAAAGATATACAGAACATTTTGCTTATACATGGAGAATGTTATGATAACTTGAAGACATTTATTATAATTCTATGGGCATTGTCTCTTTTATTTCACAATATTAGTGTTATTCCAATTTGGTTTGGTAAAATTTCCATTTTTGGCACATTCATTTTATTATTTTTTCCAAAAATAAATTAACTCACTTGTTTTACATTTTAAAGTCATAAATGTTGCGTTACTGATATGAGCTAGTGGGCATTTGTGGATTATTTATGGTTTAGAGTTGTACAGTAAAATTGATCTTTACTGCAACTGTCCATGCTTTTTTGTATTCTATGAACAATTTTGTTGTATAAGGGGCAAAAACTTCATCATCGCTTTTGGTAGAATTTCATACTTCTAGATCTAATTTAGGTTTTGTATCCATTTTAGGTCAGTTCTTTTTCAAAATTTGGCCTTAGTAACTACAGTATGTAATATTTACATTCATTGTAGGAATTGGCTCAAATGCATAGCACATCTCAATTATTTTTTCTCCTTCCCTCCATCCCCACTTTATCTTTCTGGAATCATCTTTATTTATGTCATGAGACACTGTAAAGTCATCTTACACCCCAGTCATGTGGGAACTTTTAGCGAGTGAGGCCCAAACTGCTGCCCAGAGCCCACTTGATTACTGCATACGCCAGTGATGAGGGTCAGACTGCTGGGCAATGCTGGGGTGACCCAGCTTGGCGTCCACAGAGTGGGCTCTGTGTGCCCACTGTGCACACGTGCCATAGTTTGCCACCACTGATGTTCAGCCAGATTAATAACCAGATTAAAAGGCCAAGAAACATAAAACACATCGAACAGTTACACTGAGCCATGGTACACTTTTAGCAACATTGTCCATGCTGGGTAACAGCATTTTTCTCTTTTTTCCCATTATCTTTTATTTTGTTCTATATTTATATAGTTTTATATTTTTGCACTATAATTATATAGTTTTCATGTGAGAAGCAGTTTTTCATGCAACATTGAAGCTCGTGTGTCTGATTTATGTCACTTACAGTTTTGTTCTCAGTGTGCACCCATTTTCCTTCCAGTACTCAAGTTTATGCTTCTGTACTGCAGAATTCTTTACTTGGTGAGAGGTGAAGCTTGGGAAGCATTTTTCCTTAGGGAATCTGGTGGTTCCCACAGAATTTACAGAGAAGGCGAGCTTCGCTCTGTAAAGATAAACTGGAAAGTTTTGCCAATAACCAATTGCCCACATAAAGGTGGATTTATTTATGAGGTCTGTGTTTCGCTGTACTGGTGCAGGTCTCCACTCTTACCCAGTAATACACAAGGGGACCTCAGTGCCACCCGGTTGCGGTCAGGGATGTGGCCGGGGACACAGATGAGCAGCCGGATGAAGGTGCTGACCAGAAGGACTGGGGAGGGGCAGGCTCACTGGTCTCCCAGCACCGCTCAGGGATCAGCAGCCCAGGACTCTCGGAAGGCTGCCCTTTGTGGTTCCCATGGAGGCTTCAATCCCAAGGCACGAGTGAACACTCGTCGGCCACGGGTGACCCTCTCCTTCTTGGGCCTCTCTCTACTGCCAGAAGGCCCAGGGCCGAGGCAGAAGTTGCAGACCTCTGATCACGTGGGTGATTTTCCTGGATAACTGACCTTGTGCCGAGGGGCTTCGGGAGTTTCCCAGCAGGCACTTGGTCAAAAGGAAGATTCTCGCATTACTCACAGAATTACAAAGGTCTTAGGAACCCTGAGTCAAGTAAAAAGAACAAAGAATGAATATTGGAAAGATTTGCCTGTCATCCCTATCAATAAACGTTTCTGGAGCTCGGGGTCAGGAACTAGGAGCAGGAACTGAAGAGAACTTTTGTACCCTTGTGATGATTGATTGTGAGTATCAACTGGACTAGCTTGCAGCCTGCCTAGGGAGTTGCTAAGTCAGTATCTGTGTGCAGGTGTGTGTGTGTGCGTGCATGTGTGCACATGTGTGCACTTGTGTGTGTGTGTGTGGCTTTTCCACCATTTTAATTTTTTCAAATTCTTTTCTCATCTCTAGTCTATCTGTATGGATTAACCTTCGTCGTCGTTGTGATACACATACCTTTGAAGGCATAGGAAATGTGATTAGATGGCAAACATGTTGAATACCCTGTGTTTTGTTTTGTTCTTTGTAAGAACATCCACACTGGGGTGGGCTGGCTGCCGAGTTACTTGGAGATTAGGTCGGTCACTGGTATTAGCATTTCCTCTAAGGCTAACTTGCCCTCCTATTAAGGCATGATCATTCCTGGATCTTTTCTGGATATAGGCATCTAACTAAACATATTCCTGTGTAGCTTGTGAGATTTGAGTATTCTAGCATTGTGTGAACTTTGGAAAATTTTCAGTTTTAAGTTTTCTTGTCCATTTTTCTCAGGCTTAGAGATTTTACTTTGTACATCAGTAGATCTTAATGTTCTTCCTATATTCAAGGGAACCCCTGGGTAGATCTTTGGAAATTATTTTCTGCATTAATTCCTCTGATATTCTGCCTGAAATTGTCCGATGTATTTGACACCCTCCAATCTCCACCCGGTTCATGACTTCGTGTTAAGGGCTGTACTCTGCTTAGATTCTCGGGGAGAATTTGCTGGGCTCTGCTCTGGGTCTGTCTCTGTGTTCTTCCCCAGGGTTCACAGGTCCTCGCTGAGCTATGGGTTGTGGCAATGATTATGTCTGATTCTCTGTGCATTAATGTCTGGGGCCAAGTTCAGGTCCATACTCTCTCCCAGCTGGAAGCACAATTTTTCCTTATCAAATTACTGTTTCTTTAATTTACTGGGAAAAATTACAATTTTCAAGGTGGGCATCTGGTTCAAATCACTTTTCTCAGTTTTGTTCTACATTTCTGATTCTCTAAGCTACATGTATTATGATACTGCCATAGACTCTTGTGTATGTCTGAAAGTTATTCCAACCTCATGCATTTCTTGGTTGCTCTCTTAATTATAATTATGTTTATCATTAATAATCATAATAATTATTAATAATAAAAAGTAACTCTTTGTTCAGACAAATATCAGAGAGGCAGCCTAGGATCTAGGATCTATACTTCACTTCCACATAGAAGCAAAATGAAGCAGAAAATCACCCACCGTGCTTCCTAGTTAAGAGTACAGATGCTGGTGCTGCACCCACATGGGGCCTCAGCCCAGCTTTGCCCCAACCCAGCCCTGCAATCTCAGGGAAACCTGTTCTTCTCTATGCCTTTTACACTGCCTCATGGTGTGGTTCTTTTAAGTATCAGTGTTTGCAAAACAAACTGAATTGTAGTCTGGCAAGGCACTGTGAACAAATATTTTAAAACAATTTTTAAAACACAGTAAAACCTTGCATTGCAAGTAACTTGTTCTGCAGTTGTTCAGCAAGACAAGCAAGCATCCCTAATAAATTTTAGCTTAACAAAAGAACTATGTCTTGCAGTGGTAGTCTGTGGCTCCGAGTGTCACGTGACCACTGCTGACCCAATGGTTCTCTCTCTCTTGCTGGGGGATGATCGAGGGTGATCTCTCCCATCAGCAAGAGGTTATGGAGAAGGTCTCATCTGCAGAGGAGGAAAAGCGAAAAAGGGGAACAAATTCCTCACTTCACATGAGACTGGGGAGAAGTGTGAAGTGTGGGAAACTAAAGTTTTGTAGAAAACCAAAGGAGGAATCTTTTTTATGACAATGCAATATCACGTTTCCACTAAATATTCAAAAGAAGGCAAAAGCACGTGTCCTTGGGTAGGTTCCTTGTGAAAGCTGCATGAAAAGGAAGATTCCACTGAGCTGAAGGAGAGCAGGCATTTCACTAGTGTTAGTGAAAGTCGTCCCACCCAGGAACCCTCCTGTCTCTTGTCTCCCTCACATCAGCCACAAAGGTTTTCAAAGATATGTGCAAGTTAATTTATTTTTCTACAAATTTTGTACTTCCTTTATTATTTTGCATTATATTACAGTATTGTAATAATTTTATATGAATATTTTTAGGTTGTGAAATGAATCATTTAACTTTCCATTATTTCTTATGGGAAAATTACTTTTGATATCCAAATGCTTTGGATTACAAGCACATTTCCAGAATGAATTATGCTCACAGACTAAGATTTTACTGTACTTTCAATTTATATAGTTTTCCATTGCCAATGCTTTTAAATCAAAACTATCATACATTCGTATATTAATTTTATATCTGATCTAACACCAAACTTAGTCCACTTTTTACAAGTTAGATTTTACACTGAAATAACATGAATTTAAGTAAAACACATTTTTATTTATTATACATGAAAAGTTTTTTTCTTTGTTTGATGATATCTTTAAGCTCCTTATATTTGGATATTTGCTGTCCATTTGAGCTATGTTTATTCTTCTAGAAACACTGATTTTCCAACTCCTTTTTTTTTTATAAGAAATGACTTGCAATTCTTGAATTGTGACACAATCTTTCATGCCTCTTTTTCTTTAAACAAATCTCTTGTTTCACTCCTGTACCCACCAACTTTTTACCTACCAGATGAGCCATTTTCTGTGCTCTGTCACCTTCTCTAGCAAAATGTCAGTACTAGTTTTTCATTATCTGCATACCTTGCCCCCACACATTCCACATGGCCGGGGAGCGTACATTTACAGCATCACTTAGTTATTTGACTCCCTTTCAGGAGAAACAATGCATTATTGACAATTCCAACTTTTCTTGTTTTTTTTCAGTGTTTAATATACATTCCTTATGTATAGCACAAAAATTTGACCAAACAAGAGTAAACTGAATATCCGTTAAATTATTGCATACATTGTAAAGTTAGAGTGTTCAGAAGTTAGCTGTCATTTTTCATGAATTATGATTGTTACAGCTTGTTTATTAGAAATTATAAAGTTTTTTTCATAAGGAAAAGAAAATTGTCTGAATTCTGACCATTGAAATTATGGACACACACATGAATGAGCTTGCTGTAATATAAATAAGTGAAAATTAGAATTGTTGCTCTGATTTTCTTTTTTCCAAAAATAATATGTCCAAGAATATTATTTTGTGCATTTTTGCTGTTATTTTAATTAGCGCCTATTATTTTATGGGAAGAATACTTAGCAGACATTGAGCTGTTCAATACCAAGAGTAACTCAGAAAAGTAGGTTTCCTGCTAGCAGTTTCCTAATTATCACTTCATGGAGATGGATGGAAAATAAAGATTACATTTGTAAATAAGGTGCTTGCAGATAAAGAACCATATTACTTAGGTTTTTTATTGAAAACTTGCAGAGGGAAAATAAATCATGCTTGTCTTACATTCAACACAAATGCAGTTGTGGCGCCCTTGTGTGAAGGAGCGCTTCTGTGAAATGTTCTGCTTCTGGAAGTGGAAAATCTTCACAAATTGTTCCTCTCATTGCTTTGACTCAACTGTAATTTTCACAAAACTTGTTCCTGGCTGGTCTATCAGTTGGTTCTCTGGTGAAAGCAAAGGGTGTTATTTTAGACTTGTAAGAAGAAAACAAAACAAAACATCATTTTCAATAAGGTGGCTCTAGGATTTCTCTGTGGAAACAGGAGATAATGACTATGGCCTCCCAGTTGGAGCTGTCTCCTCCGGACACACAGCTGCACCATCGCCTGGAAGGAAGTGGTATCTCTGCATCCATGGGCTGTGCAAACATGACCAGTTATTCACATCTTAAGTCAAACAATAGAAGATTTTTTTCATCTGAATTTCATGTTGGAAATATTTATACACTAATAATATGACATATTTATGAAATTTCAAAACAGATTTACTATCTTTAGTAGATATCTACCCTATCTAGTTTTCTATGTTTATGATTTAAAATTATTAAATAAATTTAGCTATTGATATAGTCACTTACATATAAATGTTGTATTACTACCTGATGCCCTTTTTAGCTGTACCAGAGATGTGAAGAACGGATGAGACCAAACCACTGTGAAGGCCTTCACCTTGATTTTTCATGCTGTCCCAACCCCCAATGCAAAACACCCACAAACATGACATATACCATGACTGACTTGAGATCAGAAGTGAAATCCATTCAGGTGAGAAAATAAAGATGAAAGCTCTCCCAGCAAGAGGTTGTGTTTCAGTGACAACATGGAAGATGGACAGCGCTGGCCAGTCCATGAAGACAGAAGTGATCTCTTGGCTGAAGACAGAAGTACATGTACCTCAGGTGTCAAAGAGCAAGGATACCTCGTAGGGAGCTTGACACAGGTGCAACCAAGTGGAAGTACATGAAGTACAGTGGTTAGCACCTACAACCACCTTGAATTAGGAAGATAGATGTGGTAGGAACTCCAAGGTGGGAAATGCCAGTGGGGCAGAGGGAGACATGTTTGATGGCTGAGGTTCAGGTGAGTTCTCAGATCCATGCAGGTGATGAAAGCAGCTGAGAATGGAAAAGTAGGCCAGGTACCATGATACAAAAGCCAGCAGTGTACTGTGCAGTCCCTCATCATCAATGAATGCCAGATTAGACAGACTGGAATGAATTGAAGTCTATTTCTGAATGAAAATAAAAAGTTTAGTTGGAACATTTTGAGTTTAAAGAACAAATTAAAATTGTGACTCAGATGAGAAAAATAGAAGAGACTGAATATAAACTGACTTAAATTACAGAGGTCAGCAGCAAAGGGGTAACACTGTGAGTAAGGTGCTTTAGTAACAGGGTGTTGTATTATTTTTGTCCTTAAATCAAGAAAGAAAAACGAGACTATGAATCATATGCCACAGCAATTGAATCATTCACAGATTCTCGGCCCACTGACAGCCACAGGTGGGACTCAGCTACTCCACAGCCCACGAGTCTCTCTTGTCTGCACAGCAAAAGCCGTGCTAAGGACATCGTCCAAACTTCAAAGTCAGAAAGATGAGAAAATATATATCTATAAATGTTGGTAGCTGATTTGGGGGGAAAACAATGAAATGATCCCAAGGCAATAGAGAAGAGATTTGTCTGCTTTGATTTTATGATTTGTGAGTTTTATTTTGATTTGCATGGGTTTGCATAGGGGAGAGCTGAGGTGAAAGCCACCTCTTACAGAAGCATAGGGGAGATGCCCTCACACATCGCTCTCCGAGGTCAGAGAGTTGCTACCACCCTTGAGTGTTCTCTCATGTGCATTTTGTGCAAAGCACAAAAAAAGTTTAGAACCCTACCTGTGACGAGTTTGAGATTGTTTTCTTATCTGCAAGGTAAGAAGGTAACCAGCTGGGGCATTATGGGTGCCAGCAGGTAGTGTAAGAAACCCAGGACAGGGACAAAGGGTTTTAGTACTCCTGGCTCAGCAGGCTTTGACCTTCTGCCTAGGTTGGCTTCTTGACCCCAGATCTGCTTAGGCACATGCACAGTGACCCAGCTGTCAGGTTTATAGAGGACTTGTGCAGTAGTTTAATAGTTTAGGAAGCCTCCAGTCTCCTTATGAGGGGATGCTGGTGAGTCTGCCCAACCTGTGTTTCAGAGGGAGCTGTTGTCTTCCTCAGCCTTATCAGGGAATGAATCTGTTTCTGCCTAGGAGACCATGTGTTCCCAGGCTGTTTGTAGCATTAACAGCCTCAGAATGAGAGCCCACAGACAGTGCCTCAATCCCTCTCCACGAGACATGCAGGAGTACACAAATTTCATGTAGAATTTGCTCCCCACATTTACTTGTAATTCTCTACTACTTATTTTCATACAGGCTGCTATATTTTACCAAAACTTGATTTAAAAATAAGAATGCTGGAAAGATACTTTACGACGTGTGATCCTGTGTGGAGTTGCAGCCTTTCCCTATCACGGAATTGATGGATCCTTCCAGGTGGGTGAATTCAGCTCAGGTTATGGGAGAAGCCTGAGCTCGGGGCCACAGCCACATTTATCTTTGTCATAATGCAGGTTTGTTCAGATACCATCAAGTTTCTGAGAGGCAATGTGCAGGTTGTGAAATGCCTTAGCACAGCACAGAAACTCAATTTAGACCATGTTGCATTAAAACCTCTACTCTGTCAAAGACAGTCATGTAGGTGGAGTCTAGCATGATTCCGGATATAGCCTCCCCATCATGAGAGAAAATAGAATTATTTGTTTTGTCTTCTCTGTTCAGCTCTCAACCTGAGCCAGACTTTGCAATGCTTTGTGGAATCGCACCACACATCATGGAATAATGTCAGAATCAGATGGCAACACGGTTCCTCTGGGTGTTATCTGCATGTTCCCTGTTCTCTTAAAATCTGTATTAACAGAGAACTGATAACCTACCAGATCTGCTAACATGGATTCAGCCTGCTCCTTCTCCAGAGTGGAGAGAAGTCTCCAGCCATGGCCTGGCCCTCTCTTACTGCCCTGACTTCTGCCCTGCCGGAAGTGAGGTATGAGCAGAATCACTCATCTCTGCAGGAATCCGCTGTGCTGTTCAGTCTGAGCTCAGCCCACGTGCACATTTGAAAAAAAAAAAAGGTACTTTAAAGAGTTTTGAGCTCCCTTAAACGGCATAAATTTGACTTCATGACATGAAAAACTGTAGTTCCCGTATTCCCCAGAGAAACTACTATTGAGCTTCCCGAATGCCCTCCTGCCAGGAAGACTCTCTGTTTAACAAGCACTGTGGTGGTCCCAGATTAAGGAATGGTGTCGCTGTGGAGATCAAGTCCTCAGTTCCACACTGAAATGAGACTTCACACACGTGTGTGGGTCCTTCGACCCCAACCCTGGGGAAGCAGGCAACATGAGTGCCCTTGTCCCCTCATCTTTCTGGGTTCCACACCTAGGAAGACGTTTCTGCGGCCCTTCCAAATGCACTTCTCTTGACTGTCACAGCTAGCGAGCTTCACCAGGGTTTCTGTGAAGGTTCTCATGAACTATATGGAATGAGTTTCAGGATCTGGGGGTCATAGATTAACCACAGTTCCCCACTGCTGAAGTTCTCTTGTGTTTCTCGCCACAATGTGCGTAATTCACTCACACATGTCACTGTCTCACAAGTAGGAATTCATCTATATCCTTCTCCACAAGGTCTTGATTTTAAACTAAAACCCCATCAAGCAATCAAACTGCTTTCAAATAAATATGAACAAAAGTAAAAATTAACCTATCTTAATTTCTTCCCAGGAGAAGAAATTTGGAAATTGAATTTTCTTTGTCAGCTAAAACATTGCATGACCAGCTGTGATTAGTAACCATTACAAAATTATGACAACTACAATAGTATACTAATATTATTGTATTTTACATTTCAGACTTTATACATGAAATATTGCTTGCTTTAATGCCATAATTAAATACCAGTACTCACAGATTGGTAAGTGATAGAGGTGACATGATTATATTAGAAACATATTAGAATGATGAATTTGCAGAATGATTGCATAAGATATGCTGCATTGTTCAGAATATCACTTTATGATCTAGAAAGAAATAGGGACATTTCCACTCACATAATTAACTTCTACATGAACATTTAGATTTTAAAATTCATTTTTACTAACAGAGAAGATTCAAATGCTACCAGTTTGAGACTATGGTGCAAATTTTATTGCAAACTTCTAGGGAATCTCAATGCAGTTAAAATGTAGATGTGAGCTAGGAAACCAGCTGGACTAGAAGGGTTGGATGCAGGATAGAAGTCTGCTAAGGGCGTCTCTACAGTGTGTTTAATAAGGAAAATGAAAATAACAAAAAACAACAATGTTCTGGAATCTAGCAGAAAGTAAAGTCACAGGGCAAAAATCTACCTCTGTATCAAAGCTGACAAAAGCTGACACTGAGAAGCAGGTCAGGAAACTTTGGTGCCTTGGGACAGAAATGAACGAGTCCTAGAGCCAAGCGCGTGCTTCTCAGGCTGTGGTTGGAATGTGAGTCTCCCAGATGCCTCGAGTCCCACGCTTGCGATGGCACCAACGCACGGCGAGGGCACAGTCAGGTGAATGCAGGTCAGCTCTGGTCTTGAAATGAGGAGATGATTCTGTAGTATTCACAGAGCTCATTCTAACCATGAACCCCTAAGGGAAGACGCTTGCTGGCTATTTTGAAATCTACAAGGTAGTCAGCGCAAGTGCAGCAGGAACCTAGGACACCTTTCTCCTGTGTGTAACCCTCACCTTGATGTTCAGGATTCCCTCACCCTCTCCCTCTCCCCTTTCCTCCTATAGTAACCGCCACTGTTTTCTACTTCTATGAAATCAGCTTTATCGCAGCACCCACAAATTACTGAAAGAGGGTTTTGAATGTTCTCACCAGGATACAATATAGGCTTAAAGTGATGGGTGTGCCAATTACTCAAAATTTGATCATTAAACATCATACATGTGTGCTGAAACACCGTGCTCTATCCATAAATAGGCACAACTGTCATTGTCAATTAAAATATGAACATTATTTTATGCAAGATGGAAGTTTTGTCTGGGTTGATGTAGAAGAAAAGTGGCAGAAAAAAACCCAGGCTACTCCTCCTGACTCAGTGTGTTTGCCGCATCTGAGATGCAGGACCGGGAGCCATGAGCGGCTGCAGTGAGTGGGTAGGCAGATAACAGGGCAGATTAATGAGGGACTGAGGCTCTGGGCAGAGCGGGGCATGTGAGGCTCCCCACTGTGTCCAGAAAAAGCTTTTATGAAGGCCACCATTCTGGGGCTCAGGGTCAGAACACATGTCTCACACTGAAATTTAATCAGAAGTTAATTATTTTATTTTTATTTTTTCACACCGGAAATCAACTCAGGGCCTCATGCTTGCCAGGCAGGTGCTGTCAGAAGTTAGAAAATCCCTGCTCTCAAACTTCACAATGCCACAGTAGCAAGGAGCAAGTGACTTAAGAGTGGAAAGCAGTCGGGGTCATGCAGAAGATGTGTTCTCACTGGGAAGCAAAGCAAGGGGGGCATGCAAGTTCATCCACAGTGCCAGCATGGTGGTGCACTCCTGCAATGCTATGACTCTAGGAGGCTGAGGCAGGAGGGCTGCCAGTCAGCTTGTGCAATTTAGTGACTTAGTGAGACTCTGCCTCAAAACAGGAACCTCAAATAAGTGCTGCAGATGTGAGCTGGGTTCAATTCCAGCACTAAAAGAAATTCAATAGAAAAAAAAAAAACAGACATCCTCAGAAGACTATGAAGTCCCCCACTCTGAGAGTGACCATAGCCAAAATCTCACCCCAACTTGTAATTGGATAAAAGGCCAGAAAACACAGATTAACAAGACAAATAGATGCTAATATAGGACTAACATTGAACTATTCATCTAGAAATTTAACCATAACAGTGCTTAGTATGACAAGGGGCCAGGGAAAAGGGTAGACACTATGGGGGACATGTTAGTAACCTCAGCAGAAGATCAAAGCAGAGGTACTAAGAGCCACAGTGTGAGACAGGGTCATCAGTGGGCCAGACAGTACTGAGGGAGAGGCAGTGGGTCTGAACATGATAGAGCGCCAGAAAGGACCCAATTCAACATTTACTATAAAATAGATTCTTTCATTTGTTTAAATTTCTTTCCTTTACCTTTTGAAGTGCACTTTTACTGGATATAAAATCAGAAATTGATGGATTCTCTTTACAACACTTTATGTTACTCCATTGTCCTCTTACTTCCATCATCTATGATGAGTAGTGGGCTGAAATTCATTCCCTTGTAGATAAAATGA